>JAHBCN010005281.1:0-56547 GCA_019359885.1 Listronotus oregonensis
AAATTGCAAAAAATGCTATAGAACGCATAGGCGTTTTCCCGGTCAGCACCGGCCTGACGTAAAGAGTGTTTGCCCTTTGGTAGAAAATTGGGCTGAGTGGCCCTTTTAGTATATAGTCGTTTGGTGAAACCCCCTTTAAGGTTATAGCGTAAGGAAGTTTTAAAGGTTAGTATTACGTGACAGTTTCAGATTGACTTTTGAAATAGCCAATGGGGATGATTAGGGTTTTTTTTTTTTTTCCCCCGGTCATCGAATTTTATCTAGCCCTAATTGCCTAATTGACAATAAATTTTTTAAAAATAAATTTAAACCCTTTTTTATGATTATCATAAACTATAGACCTGGTTTTTTTGTGCATTATTTTTTAATTGTAGTTTTTTTTGCCTGCTTGGAGTTTCAGTCTACAAATCGTCATCAAGGATAGTTTTTTTAAAATTTTTACAATGGAAAATTTTTCAAACGAGGAAACAGCACCTATTTCAAAAGGATTCGTTGAAGTAAAGCGGGGGAAATTTGATGAAAAGTGCAACAATGATGATGAGGAAAATTTAACTGGGAAAAAAATGTGTCTGAGCAAAGGATAATTATTGCCCCATGATAGAAAAGTTGGGAAGGGGTTTTGACGAACTGATATAGATGTTCTTAAAATTTCCCAGCTCTTTTTTTAAAATTTGAACCAGAAAGCAGGGGTTTTGAATTGAAGCACTTTCCAGAAAAATCCCGATATGCAGGGTATTTTGGATTCTTCTTTCATGGATTTAGATAAGTAAGTTAATGTCCCCCTGGTTATAAAAAAGTACAGGGCCCCGGAGTTTAACATTTATCTATTTAAAAACAAAAATTACAGATTTTATATTTCTCTCAATAGGAGGGAAAATTTCAAATGAACGGATACCAGTTTGGGGGAGAGAGTTCACATCCCCTTTCTTACTTGTGCCCTACCGGACAGAGCACAAATTGTTTTTGGGGTCCCTGTCTCCTGAAGAGATGAAGAGCAGAAATTAGACCCGTCATGCCCTCCTCTCCCCCCCAGTGGGGTAGCTACCAGGTCCTTGTTACAGGAAGCAGATGTTCTTTCTGAGGCCGCATCTCCCGGCTTTTTTTTTATGAAAAGGCCCCACCCCTTTCTGTTTAAAGCCGGGGACCCCTTCCAAAGGGCCCTTCGAAACGGTTTAAACTTTTCCCGGTCGGCAAAAGGTTCCAGATTCCTGACCCCCCTGAAGGTTTTGTATCCCTTTCCCCCCCTTTGATTCCAGCACGGGGTCTGCTTGTGACCTTGAGTGGCCCCCCCTCGACACGGATTTATCCTTTTTGGTGGGCCCCCCTTTTTGTCATTTTTTGGAAAGGGGTTTTTTGTCCGCTTTCTGTTTGGACCCAGGGAAGTTTAGTCCCCACGGCAGAGCCCCAAAAACCCCGCAGTAAGACTAGATACTTGAGAGGTCCCCCCCGATTCAGAGGCACTGCTGGAGACATCTTTTTAAAGGGACGGGATGTCATTCCCCTTATCAGCACAGTATGCTAACACCTTGAATTAAGTCTTGTGTTCATCTTAGTTTTGGACCCCGCCCCATACGCTAAAAAAAGGCTTGATATCCAGCAACCCCTAGCGCATGTTCCAATAGATCCAAATGGGCCCAACCACGACAACGACGGGGAACACAGCGGTTGGGCACTTTTTTTAAGTATATTTAAAAAAAGGAAAAAATCCAAAGAGGTATTGTTTGGGGAGAAAATGAAATTAAAATTCGAAAAACCTTATGTTTTTAAGGAAGGGAAAAGGGTCAGATTTAAAAATTTTTACCCCAATCATTATAGAAAAAAAAAGGTCATTTTTGTAATTAAGGGCTAACAGATATCTAAATAAACATAACTTCTGGAATAACCTGTAGATTATAAAATCAAAAAAACCAAAAATTTTTTTCGGTAATTTTTTTAAAAAATAATTATTTAAAAAAAGGGCTTTTTTGTTTTTTTTTATAATAAAAAAAAAAATCTTTATCACTTTTCTCCTAAAAGACCTTTTTTTTGAGAATTCAAAAAACCCCACAAAAAAATTTTTTGAAAAAACCCGATCTGACCATTTTTCACCGAGAAAAGCGAAAACGCTTAAAACAGACCTTTTTTTAAAAAATTTTATTTTTCGTTAATTTTCAAAATTAAGGGCTGATTTTTTGGGAAAACGATAGTCAATAACATATACTTTGAGCTGCGAAAGATGAAATTGTCGCATTAATAGTTTTTAAATTTAAACACACTATAAAAAAATTAGGGGGCCCCTTTTTTGAAGTGCCGAATATTAGGCAAATGGTCCGATTTGAATTGTTAAAAAGACTTTTAAAGTTGAGATTTAAAGCTAAAATTGTATATGTCACATATTCATATAAGTTTGGAGAAATTTTTTAAAAAAGCTTGTGAACCTAGGGGCGAGCAAAATTTGACTGAGTCGACCTTTTTAAAAACCCCGCAGCGAACGAGAAGAGAGAGACGGGGTGATGCATCGACGCGGTAGGTTCTGAAAAAATTTTTTCTTTAGATCTTTATCACACCACAACAAACCCCCCATACTAAATTTCAATAAACCCTCGGGGGGCTCCATTTTAAAAAAAATTTCCCAAAATATTTAATCCAAGTAAGAGCTTTATTTCAATCTTATAAAAAGACCCATAATACCGGGGTATTTATGGATGTTATCATCACATCCTTCAAAAGTTTTTTTGGGGTTGTGATCCAATGATTATTCTACGGGGAACCCCCAAAAAATAAGGTTTGGGTTGAAAAATGGAAAACAGGTCAAAGGGGAAAAAAAAATGATGAGGGCAAAAAAAAAATTTAGGAAGTAGATTTTAAGGAAAAAGACCCCCGGATTGAAAAAAACCCGGGGGGGAAAACCCCCAAACAATTTCCCCGGGGTTTTAAAAAATCTTTTGGGGGAATGTGTTTTAAAAAGCATTTTCCCCGGGGTTTGGAGTTTTTTCCCTTTTAAATAAATAAATATAATAAAAAAAAAAATGTGATGATATTACCTTTTTTTTAAAAGTAAAGTCCATTTTCTGCCCTTTTTTTAAAAAAACAATATCACTTTATTATCAAAGCGGATAGATTGTATAATTTTTTTCAATTGAAAAAAACAGCTAGGCATTAACCCCCTCTTGCAGCATCGGATTTTAAAAATTTTTTTGATTTAATGTTAAAAAAAATATTTCGTTTCTCTTTTTGACATTGGTGTTGTAAAAATTTTAAAATCTTATTTTGGGTTTTTTAAAAACAATTTTTTAAAATTATTTTCGGATAAGAACTTTTTAAAAAACCCTTCAATCCGGGACATATCGTCCCTTGAAAGGGGGTTGGGGGTTAAAGTTTTTTTTTACCCCCCGGGCCCCAATAAGTATTTCCCCCTTTTAAAAAAAAAAAATTTTGGGAAAAAAGGAAATTTTTAATTTTCCCCAAAAAAAAAATAGTTTCGCTGCACTTAAATGGTCTTTAAAATCAAATCTTCCCTTTTGGAAAATTTTTTTCACCCCTTCCTGAAAAAATGTCGCGTTTTACCAGCAACCCCCGGTTCCCCTTTTTTTTGGCAGGTTTTTTCTTCCTCTTCAGGTTCAGGGATCAGTATTTGATTTTTAAAGCGGATAATTTGTTTCTAAAAAATGTTCAATTGCTTTTTTAATTTGTCCGTTTTTTTCCCCCAAAAGGGGGAAACCCCTACTATCATTATCTAAAATTTTTCCAAGCACCCCCTTTTAAAAAATTTTTATATTCAAAAAAGAAAACAGTCCTTTTTTTTCCAGGTGTAGGTGCACCGTGGTAATTTCTTTAACTACCCATCAAGCACTGCTGGCGTTTTGCGTTTTTGAAAAAAGTTTAAAATGATTGCAAATTGGCAAAGAATTTTTAATTTTTTTTATGATATTGTGTTGCCTTCCCTTTAAAAAGAAATTGATGGGAAAAGCAAAAAAAAATGAGCTTTGGAAATGATTTTTAAGGATTTTGAACGCCTTTTTTTTTACCCATCCGCAGCGCCGTCGAACTTTGATTTTATCAGTTTTGATTTTCGGGAAGGGAACAAGACATCAAGCCCACCAAAAAAAGTTTTTGGGCCCAAATCGCACCGAGACCAGCCGGTTTAATAAAAGCCCAAAATTTTTATATATTGTCCATCAATGACATAAAAATTTTTATAATAACCATTTGTTGCTGATTAGATGCATCATTTTTTTTGTCAGCTTCAAAGCCACAAAGTTTGAAATTTTTATTTTTTTTAATAATTTTTTGATAAATCTCAAGCAAGTCCAAAACTATTTTTTTTTTTTAAAATTTTTTAAAAATTTTTGATTCTTTTATATGTATACCAAGAAGGCCCCAATTTGCAGCAAAGTTTTTAACCCCAAAATAAATACCTGGATTTTCCCCGGATTGTTTCTGCATGTCCTCTAACCCCAATTAAATGCAAACAAAACTTTATGCACATAATCAGTTTTTAAAAAATTTCTTTTTTTAAAAATTTTTTTTTTTTGGCCTTAATTTTTTCCCCCGCACGTATGCACTGTCTAATTGTTTTCGATGTTTTTTTTCCCCCCAAAAATAAAGTCCATGTATGATTTAAGATGGGAAACCGAATTTTCGTGTTTTTTTTCTCTGTCTGCTATATGTTTTAAATCATCCACACCGTTTCGAGTCCGTTTTAATTTTGTTTCAAACAATATACACAAAAAAAAAAAAACAATTTATTTGTGACCGGACAACCACAAACCATTTTTTATTTATCGTAAATTTTTTGTTGAACATTATTATATGTTCTAGTTTTACTTGAACTTGAATACTTTATATCAAATTTTAGGAGTAGATCGACCAATCTTGTTTAACTAAAACTTTCTGTTCAACTTTAAAGGGGCCTTTCTAAGAGGTAGGGGAAACCCAATTTATTTCGGATTCCTTATAAAAAAACAAACATTCACCAAAAAAAACTATAAAATTTTATCATGCATTTGGGGCGAAACCACCAAAAAATAAAAAAACCCCTTTTACGAGTCGGACTAGTTGAGACAGCAAAGCCCATCATTCGGTTTAAAGCGAACGCCGAGGAGGGGGATCCTTCGGTTTTGGGGCCAAAGAGCAAAATTCGGTTTCCCCAAAAATTTTTTTAGGCGAAGCTCGATCCCGGGGTGTGTAGGAAGTAACTTTGAGATACTTCATGGCAATAGACAAACTCGAATGAAAATAAAATTACAAAAATATTAGATTTAGAATTAAATAATATTTGAAAAAGGGGGGGAGTAAAAGGGGGGGCTTTTCCCCCCTGCCCCTTAAGCCGGGGGGCCACTTTAAAAAGCATGAATTTCTTTGTTGTTTTTAAAAAAAACCTTTTTTACTCATTTAATTTATTCTCCCGGGTTAAAATATCAGATATTTTTAAAGATAAAAAAATCGGATATTATCAACTGGACGACGCCTGGGGATTTCCAGGCAAGAGGACCAGTTGCAGCAAGGTTTTTTTTCCCAATTTTCCCCCCAGACCAAGGGGGATAAACTTAACAAGGAGTCTGATTTTTACTATTTGCCCGGGGGATATAGGTTTGTTTGGACGTCACCGTTTGCCCTTTTGCCCAGAAGGTGATTTATTTTTTAATTTTTTTTTAAATATTCAATTTTTTTAAAAACTATTTTGGATATGCACTTACTATTAAAAATTTTAATATAAAAATTTTAAAAAAAATTTAAAATTTATATTTTTTTAAAAAAAACAAACAGGCAAAGGATTACGTCACAAATCCCCCAAAATTTAAATTTTGGGGATATGGGTTAAAGGGGGTCGGCATTTGTTAAGTTTTTCACCCTTGACCCAACTATCAAAAATAAAGGGAACAATACCAATAAAAGGGGTCTAAAAGGGAAACCCTTAGCCTGTAAAATTTTACGGCTCAAAAAAACCCAAAGGGGGGCACAGGCTGGGGGGATTGCTTCCAACCAAAAAACCGAAAACGATGGGGAATGGGCGTCGAACCCAAGTGTTTTAACCGAACTCAGCCATAACCAACGAACCGGGGGTAGAATTAACGCAACGCCAGTTTGTAGGCCGGGGGTTTTGGTAGTATTTTTTGTTTTTTTTGGATAAAAATAAACAAAGCCAATTTCAAAAAAACAAAATCGGAAAAAATTACTTAAAAAAAATAATTTTAAAATAGTCAAAAAAGTTAGTTTTTGTGTTAATTAGGCAACATCGATTTAAAAAAAAAAATTTATTGATATGACAGTTCCACGCAATCCACGGGTGATTGCCCCGGCAACATTGGAGATCTGACTCTATAAATATCGGGGATTCAAGGTTGATTGGGAATGGAGTATTCGTTTATAAAAATTATAGAACTCAGATATTGTGCAATTCGAGGCATTTTATCTCTTTCTATTAGATTAATTATTTAACAATGCGTTTTGTAAACTGATTTGATCAACAGCATCTAAAGTAAATGAAAATATACGTCACTTCAGATAATAAACAAAAAAAAATTTTTCGAGGTTAAAAATCCACTTATAAAATGTTTGTGATGGCGCAATGCCATAAACACTGAAAAAAGAAATTTCCAATAAGGGATGTTTAAAAGGGATTTTGTTCTTATGTATTTATTTATACATCACCAGTTTCAAAAGTAATTAATCAAAGGTGTTTGTTATTCGGAAATAGTGAAAATTTTTTATTTATTTTTTAGTAAAGCTTTATTGTCCAGGGATTATTTAAACTAGGTGTTTTTTTTAAACTTTATGTAAACTTCCCATTTAATTACACCAGCTCTTAAGGTGAAATAATTTTACCCACACAGCGCTGTACTTAAAAAAAAGTATAAAATATTGTATCCCATTTCTGAATAACAAACAGTCCTTTATTGCTTAAAACTGATGTTTTTATGTACAACAGTACATAGGCATAAAGTTATAATGATAATGTCTATTAAATTTTTTTTTTTAAAAGTATAATAAATAAAGTTATTTATTCACTGCCTTTTTTCACCTTGATAATTCAAAATGTACACAACTCAAAAAAATGTATCGTTCCCTTTGCCTTAAAACCTTTATTGCTTGAAATCTAAACCCTGTATAAGAGCAGTCCCTGCAAGCCATTTCCTTCCATGACTGGAATAAAAAATTTGACCTTTGCATCTTACTTAAAATACCAAAGTTTGATTTTCACAACCTATTTACTTGATAATTTGAAACTAATTACTTCAATAGTTTGTACATTTGTTATGTAACTTTAACTTGAGAATATATAGTTTATTGCTTTATCTGTAACTAAAATTTTTATTTCTTTCAGCTCTCCAACTTAAAATTAGTTGAATCTAATGTTTTGAATGGAAAAAGAATGGAAACCTCTACTATAGAATATTTCTTACATAATTGAATTAGAGAGGTTTTACTGTATTTAAGGGGTTGAGGATTGGATTGTAAATATGAACATAGAGAAATGAAACAAATACTTTTGTTTTTTATCACTGTATATTACATTTTCAAACTTAATAACTTAAACTACAGGTACTTTTCAACATATGGGAAACTTTTTTTTATTAATTTTAATTAAAAAAGTTATTCTTCGTAAAAAGTTCTGCATGTTCTCAAATTTAAAATTAAAATCATCAAATATTAAATTTTTTCAATCTTTACAAGGTAAGTCATAAAATATAAATTTGATTTAGTAGTAAAGTGCCTTTCTATTTCACAATATTAAAGATTTTATGGGATTAATTTTAGTATTTTTTTTTTTAATTTTCTGAAACATCTCTTCAGAAAAAAGGAAATTTAACTGAATTATTGTACATGTAATCTAGGATGCTCTTTCCAAGAAATGTTTAACAGTGGCATTTAAAACATCAGTTGTATTTTTATAGATATATAGAAATGTGAGCAAAATTTTTTAAAAAAATATTTAGAAGGCTGTAATTGATATTAAAACAATTTTTATTTCCCAAAAAACTTTTCATAATAACAATTTTCAATATTGTGAAATATACATATACTTTACTTCTTGAGCAAAATTCCCTATTTTTTGACATATAAAATTGATAAAATTTATATTTTGTTTATTATTTAGATTTCGAATATGCAGAACTTTTTATGAAAAAAACTTTTTTTCCAAAATTAATAATAAAAGTTTCTCTATGTTGCCAACCTAAGTAGACAATTTATATATGAGTAGGGGGGGTTCTTTCCTTAATTGGAAACAACAACACCAAACCGACGTTCTCCCCACCAGTCTTTATTAAGGGTTAAAAAATGCTGTTTAGTTTTAAAATTCCGGTTAATCTCCGCTTTAATAAAAGATAAGTTTCTTAATTGCAGTTTTACTACAACAAAATGGAGTAGCTTATTTAAGGAGTACTGCCTAAATTAAAAGTTATATCCAAATACTGTAGTGTAAAATGATTGCTCTTCAATAAATTATCTTATCTTGGGTATTTTGTTTAAATACCTAGACGTTGGCACGATTTAAAAAAGAAATTTAAAATTTAAAAGAATTGGTACAAAAGTCCGCAGGGACAGGGGCTTAAATGAGGGAAAACATGAAAGAAAATTTTAAAACAATTTCATTTCGAAAAGGTTGAAAAGATTTAGATCCTGTTGATTGGATTCAGTGTCCTGGAAATAGGATTACCTTAATTTTCTTTACAAATGTATAATTTATTTCCTGCCCTATGCTAATTATTTGGTTTCTAAAAGTATTTTTAAATTGTAGAGCTCAAAAGTGTTTATAAAAACGAAAATCCTTCGACTTTTAGGGGCTTTGCCTGACTACTCTATATACATTAAATATAACATTATATATTTACATACATATTTATAGTGAGAATACAATAATCTGCACATGCATATAGTACAATATGCATGGCATGTTTAACATCTAGGAACTAATAACCTGATTTAAATGGTACCTTGCAAAAATTGATTTTTTTAACAAATAAGAGAATTTTTTCTTTAAAATTATTATTAAAATTTCTTTCTGTTTTATATTGGTAAAAAGGTGAAATTATGATGAAATAAATAAATAATAATTATGAAAAATTAAAGATTAAATTAAATAGGTATAATTTTTAAAATTAATTCATACATTTCTTTGTAAAAATTTAAAATTGTAAGTTTTTTTTAAAAAGCCCTAAAATTTTTTGAAAATTAAAAATTATCGGCTTTTTCACAGATGAATACTATTTGGGGATGGTAGACCTAATTTTAAAATGAAACTTTTTTGGTAGCTTCTTCTGCCTTTTTAAAAATATAACCAGAAAACATCACAAATATTAAAACTGTTTTTTAATTTGGTTAAAGAAAACAGCCAATGATTAATATCAACAAAAATTTTACCTATAGATTTTTTATAGTAACCAGCGTAAAAATGAATAAAAGGTAGAAAATATTTTATTATTGACATGAAAATGTATTAATTTAAACAAATACTTTATTAAATTTCACAAAAGTTATTAATTCAAAGACCAAAAAGATGTTATTATTGATATTAATAATTTTTTAATTTTATTTTTAAAAAGGGTGCAAAATTATTTTAAATGAAAATGATTATTACTATTTTTTTAAATGTAATTGTTTTGGTAAGAATGCTTCTAACCCTGTTTCCAATATTCGACAATCTTTTCCTTGTCTCATGGTAAATTTTATATTAAAATATTTTTTAAAGGAGAGTTTTTTAGTAGTAAAATGGGTAGAAAGTGGTTGAAAATCAAAAATATGTTTACCAAAATTATCCAAAATATTAGAAGGCAAATTTTTAAATGTGGCTTTTAGTAAAATTTCAATTATATTTCTATTTTACTGTTAAAAATACTTCATATGTGGACAACTCGAAAACTTTTCTGCTAGCATACATAGGTTTACGAGTAGCTTTGATGATTAAACATCTTTGATGCTCAAAGGTTTTTCTTTTTTGAAGTAATGACAAAGATTCGTCATTTTTTAAGACATTTTAAAATTGTTCACATGCAACACACTTCATTAAAGAGCGACCTACAAATCCGGCTATATATTTTACAATGTCTTCACTACTAGTAGTTAAATGCCACGCAGAAGAATTAATAAAATCTATTTCTTCAATATGTTTTTCTTATTTTAAATGTTCTTCTGAGAACAATAAATCATCCCCATTTTCATTTTCAGTAATTCTTCTGGTAGCACTACTACAGTGAAGTATGGATGTCGAATCAATGGCTGTAGCATTTCCAGTATCTGCACCCTTTACTTCAATATGAATTAGTAATTTTATAGGCGCTCTGAAATTGTTTGGCCGATGGGTTATTATTATGCCCGCCCTACTTCTAATAGCTGAAAAAATCTCTAAATGGTCTTGGGATAATTTATAAACTGATAAATATTGCAATTTAGCAGCTTTAACATAATCTTTATAGATATTTAAAATACTTTCAATATTAATGCATACCCAAGAAACCACATTTTCTACCACTCTGTAAAATTGATTTGCCACTATATTGTAAACCTAAAATATATTCTCTTATTTCAAAAAATCTCTTAAAAATAAAGGATTCTGTTTCTTGAAAAAGCTCGTTTGAATTTATAGGTAGATATCGACTGAGGAATTCATTACATCAAACAGTCATTAAAATAAGTAGAAAGTTTTGTTGCTTCTGAACCTTTAAACTTAGATTTAATAAATTCTTCAGTAATGTCTTCCTAAAAATCCTAGAGCATCTGAAACACTTTTGCTGAGTTCTGGCTGGCTAGCTTTACCTTCATTTTTTCACACCAGTACTCTATATGCCTTTTTAAGTTTATTTGCCGCAGTTAAACCTCAGTTGTTTGAATTTCAAGAGGTTTTTCAAATACTGCCAACAAATTGGTTTCCACCAGCATTCTTCCAGGATACCATAACTTCCAAAACAGTTTCTAACAAGTTTCAGCATGTGGGAAGGATCCATTATAAAATATATTTTTTGTTTGTTAACAGGATGCAAAAATATGTTTTTAGATTTTGGGGATCAGAGTATCAGCTCCTAAACTAGTTGCCATATGAAAATTAGCTGGTGCACCATCACATGTAACGGAACAAACAGTAATTTCGGCTTCGTTAAGAAATTCCAAAGCTTTATTAATAATGTTGGCTTTTTCATTGCCTGTCAGCCCATGTATGAAGAAATACCCAATTGGAATTTTCCAATTGGTATTTACTCCTAAAGCATTAATACCAGAGCTTCAGTAGCTTCTGTAAACTGTCAGAATCTATTTTCGTTCCAATATCGATAAATCCATAATATTGTTTTCCATCCCATTCAACTTGCTTTCGATGGCAACCTCATCAAAACTAAGCTACAAACAATATTTACTTTTTTATTTTAGCCTCCTCAACTTTAATTTTTAATACTTCTAATGACTCTTTCGTAAATCCCGGTTTTCCATCCAACTTACTATACCATTTGCTAATTGTAATAGGGTGAGGCAGTGTTTTATTAAATTTATCCCTTACATATCTATTATGCTTTGGGTGAATAAAAATGTAGAGTCATTGCAAAGCTTCTTAACTCAGGGCAATATTTTTGTTTCCTTGAACCTTGCAGTAACTTGGATAATAACACTTTGGATCTGTCACCAACTGTTCCTAAAACACAAAAAATTGACTTTAGGTCAAAAAGTGGTGGAAAAATTATGTTAAGAAATCCATTGTTTAACTTGAAGCCAAAATTTACAAATATTTTGTTTTTTAAAAAAATACCTGAATATTCTGCACTGCTCCAAGAGAAATAAAGTTTTGTCCTTCAAATATGATAATAATGATTGCAAATAATGAATTTAGATTTATAACGGTCTCGGGAACGTTTAATGTTAGCCACTTTCTTTCTTAGAGAGCAATCGCAGTTTTAGCCATCTGCAAACTTCTTTTTGCTTTCTTTGGTGATGAAAATCAAGTTTTAATTCCCCAGGATATCTTGAAAATTTTAACCTAAAATTCAAATATTTATTAAAAAAATTAATATAAATTAAGAATATTATATTAACAATATATATTTTTTTTACACTAACATTGTTTATTATTTTTATAAAATTTTAACACTAGTTAAAAATAAGTATTAATATCTGAATTCTAGTGGAGATGTAGTCAAAATATTTGAAAACTAAGCTTTTGAAATAGGTTATCTACTTTCAGGACAATTTAAAAAGGCAGTTAAATACACACACAGGTATGTTTTTGTAAATGTCTGATAAAAACTTTAAAAGTTTTTCATATTTCCTTTAAAACAAGAAATATGTATTTTTAGATCGTCCTAAGGAATAGGAGAAACCATCTCTGAAAGCTCAGCAGTTCTTTGTTGATAATTTTTTACAATAAAGGTGTTTACTATCCCACAACTTTTTTTTCAAGTTATAAAAGAACAAAAATGTCTTTAGTTTTGATTAAACTACAATATTTTATCATTTCTACTGTGAATCTTTTTAACACAAAAGCTCCCTGTTTATGGGAAACCTAAACTGGCTTTTTATTATAATTTGCTGCTGTGTTTGTTTTGTATTTGTATATTAGAATTCAGAACATATTGTCATTTCATTAAAATCAAAAGAAATTAAGTTCCCATTATTTTTTTCGTATTATTTTTTTTTCTGTAATATAATGGCTTACCTTCTTTTGGCTTTGGTTAAATCACAGGTTTTTCCAAACTTTGCTTCTAAAAAAGAAAGAAATATTTGTAATTATGGCAATAAAAACTTCCTAGAAAATAAAACCATTCTTTAAAATAAAATTTTTATTTAAGAATTAATGTAAAATGTTTACTTACATTTCACCCTGGACACTGGAAGATTGCTTTGGCATTTTTGTGTCAGATTCACATACTGAAGTTGAAGATAGAACACTTAAAGTTCTAGATGAGCTACAGCTAAGGGTTTCTGACGAATCTGAATTCTCTTTGTATTTTCTTTACTTTCAGCAAGTTTAAATCTAAAAATTAGGGTTTCTTAATAAAGATAATTAATGAACCTTTGGTTGATTGGTTTTATTTAAGTGTATTGTTTAAAAATTTAGTTTTATTTTATTTTTTTAGCAATTTGTATTGTTAATATAATTCTAATGGAAACATTAAATGATTTATAAAATTAGACATTACTACTATATTAAACAATCACAAAGAAAAACTAGCAAACACACAATTTTAATTAGTATTTGTTTATGTTTATTTGTCATAGCAGTAATGCCCAATAGAATGCACAGTATTTCAAGCAACAATTGCAGTAGTACATGCTGCACAATGGACTCAGACAGTCAGCCATTTAGGGAATCAGCTTTTAAGCTGTTTAATTATTATAAAACTGCACTAGAGAAAATTGGACTGTACAAAAATCTGACTGTAGCCTGAAAGCCAGGCCCTAAAAGCTCCATATGACATTGTAGATTAAAAAAGCAGAAAGATTGAGTCTAACAGAATACAACCTAGACCGGTTCTGCTAGGGAGCTTTATAAGGCTCAGAAGAAAAGCTAAAACCTAAACCATCAAAAGGAGGACGCTGGGCACGACCATTTAATGACGGGGAAGTTCAGAGGTAGACGTTATTTGTATAAGGTCTGTGTATTTCGAACTTAAACAATGTGGCAGAACTAAGGTTAAATGGGTTAAACATCTAGAAACATGGTACCTAGTATTTAGGCTTCATAGTAGCATTCGTGAGCTGTCATAAGGATTAAAAAATGTAATCAAAGCCTTTCAACTTGTATATAAACCTGTTAAATTACAAACAAGGAAGCTGAGAAAATATTTGATAATAACATACCTTTTCCTTATTGGCGACGGAGTATCGAATGGAATTTCTTCTATTTCACTACCCGTAGATACAGGTGATAACTTAGAAGTTGACGCTTCGGCAAACCTAAACATATATTTATATATATTATTTATACATTACATTCCTCAATGTAAACATCTTATAACAAAGGGTAAATCATGTGTGATTTCTGTGGCTGTAATAAAAGATTACAAATAAATAAGTTTTACCCTTTTTCTCATTATTTAAAGCCACAATATATAAAAGTTTAAACCTAATTGGTTATTTTAAAGTTTTAAACAAATAAAATTTTCGTTCTTACAACATTTAAGATCTGCAGCAAAAAGAGTGTCATCATTTAAATGGAAATATTGTTTTTTTACTTTTTATAACCTAAGTAATGTTTTTAAGTTACTCTGATTGATAATTTCTTAATATATTTAACCATACATACATGGATACAAAATACTTTGAGATTACTACATTTTATTTCGAACTTTAACCTCTGATGTCAAAGAAAACATATAAAAAAGAAGTATTTTACCTGACTTTAGGAGTTTGAACTTCCGGTGCTGTTATTGTAGAGAGGAATCAGAGGAGTAATTATGGACCAATGGTGGGTTTTCTGGAGTTAGAATTTCAGG
The DNA here is from genome assembly GCA_019359885.1 of Listronotus oregonensis. Lineage (NCBI taxonomy): Eukaryota > Metazoa > Arthropoda > Insecta > Coleoptera > Curculionidae > Listronotus > Listronotus oregonensis. Next base: position 14,400 of record JAHBCN010005281.1, read on the forward strand.
CGCTGTTATTGTAGCTGATGAATCAGGGGAAGATTTTTCTGACTTATCAGTTTCCATTAATAGTACAATTTGTTCCATAGTACTACTAAAAATTAAAATAATAATAATAAAAGTAATATTCACACAAAACAGGTTGCGAAAAAATAATACAAAGATTGCTTTTGTGGCCAAAACACATTGTATGTAAGGCCAAACCAACCCAGATAAAAAAAAAATGCTTTTGTGCTATTATTTATGTGTGTTTTATAACAAAAACTAAATTTAAGATACAGACTGTAAAAATTTAATTATTGTACTTTAACCTAAAAAAAAAATAAGTAAAGGTATTAAATATACCTAAGGGAAAAAGCACCCTCCTCATCTTTTATTATAAATTAGAAAAAATCGTTGGTTATACTGAAAAAGACCCTGTATGGACAACAGTAATATAAAATAAAAACATGTTTTACCTCTAGCAGCTTTGTATCAAACTTTTTTTTATAAAAATTCTAAAAAACATGATAAAACAAAATAAATAATAGTATACAGGGTGATTAAGGAGAAAATATTTTAATGATTAATTATATAAGCATAAAGTTCTAATAAACATACAATTAGCATTTCAGGTATTTATGGTTACCGGTTTTCATTTTCTAATTTAAATTGCAAATTTCACATATAAATAGAATTAATCCTTTTGTTACTAAAATTAAATATGATTTTGCTGGCTATTGAAATATATAAAAAATGTGCTTTAAATAAGATATTACATAAAATTTATGTTGTATGGCTATGTCACCTTTTTTAATATAAGCAGGGCTGTAACTATGGACTTACTCAGTCCTTATTAGATAATTCTAAATAATATAAAAGGTATAAATCCATTCATCAAAGATCTAACTTATGTTTATAAATAATTAATTTTGTTTTTTTTACAAGCACTGAACCTAGAAAGTTTGATAAATTGACTTAAGCTTTCGCGGCAAGTGTTTAAACTAAAATTTTTATTCAGACTTAAAGGCCGTAGTTGAAATTCCTTCCTGACGTTTCGCTAGCACAGGTGGCAAGCTTCTTCTAAGGCTCTTCCATCTCCGATGCTACTTGCAGACCACTCATGCTAAACGTCAGGAAAAAATTCCTGCATAAACAAAACACTATTGGCAATTTATTTGTCTTTTTTCAAGTGTAGGAAAATGTTTTATAGCTTATTTCTGCACATGCTTCTAATCTTAGTTTAGTTAATTAGTCTGTTTATAATGGAATATATAACAAGTTTATTTAAACAAAATTACCTACCTGCTTGCTGTAGATGCTGCATCAACTTCATATGATTTTTGTAAGGTTTCTGGTACAAGGTAACTGAAAATATTAAAAGTAAAATAAAATAAAAACTGAAATATTTAAATGTCATTATGGTTAATTATAAATTACCAACAAATCAGTTTTTAATATTATATTAATGTTGGATAGTTCAGGCTGTATACTCAGAAGGAAAGATTATTTTTTAACTCTTTACGTACTTTAAAGCACAATTCCGTATAAGGCACACTGATACGCATTCCATGAAAATTTTTATAACAGGGCTAGGCCCTTAATGCTAAATTGCTTAACTAATATTTAAGGGTAAATAACTAACATATATACAATAGCATAGTATTTTTTCACATACCGTTTAGGTTTTGCATTTTGGGTAAGGTATGTTCGGTGCCCTCTTCACCCCATCTCTTTTCACATAAATCCTTTGCTTCAAAATGGTCTGAGCAGATGTACATGTTTTCTGGCAAAATATTTATTGTAATACCCAAATGTTGTAACCAAACCTCTCGTTCTGTGATGTGGAGTGGCCATCTAAAAATATATACATAAATACCTTAGCATTACAGAACTTACTAATTTTACTTACTACACCTTTGTATTTATCTTATTGTATTGCTGCACTTCATAAAGAATATACTGAACTGAGACAAAATAAAACTCGTATCATGCCAACTTATAGCAATTTAAAACAATATCGAAGCACAGAGAAAAATTTTGCCAGCATTAATTTTTGGTTGGCATAAGCACTATTTCTTTTATGCATTATAGATATGTATCCTGTTTTCACATTTGAATTTCTATTAAAACTTTGGGCATAAAGATTGTTTTCTTTTAGATTTCATATTTTAAATAGTTCGTATATAATTCTGATTAGTATCCTAGCAATATTATTTAAACCCAATTGGCTTCCCTTTTGTTTTGCTTTAAACTTGTTTAAACAAAGATTTAAGTTGTTTTTATTGTATTTGTTACAAGTGAGTTCAATTTGTAAATATTATGCTACTGAAGTGTGTTCACAAAGTTAAAAAGGCCTCTTAGTGCTTCTAATAATATTTATATTTCTAAAGACTTTTATGATGGTTATGTATTACTTTTATTATAAAATGTGTATACTTACTGAAAAAATGACCTTTTTATGTCTTTACGAAAGAAAACTCCACATACACTACACTTTTTAGTCATGATGAAATAAATCAAACACTTTTTGGCCGTAAAATTTACAAAAAAAAACAGTGAAAGTCAGTAAAATACGCAATCAAATACGCGGCGTGTAAACAAAACAGGTTAGTGAGGTTAGGTCATCTTGATTCTGAGGCCCGATTCTGTAAGCAACTTTTTTGACATTCCTTTTCTTTATCTCTTTCAAGACAGTGACAAACTTATGAGTTACCTTTAAGGGCAACAAGGACATGTAATCCCTATTTTGACATTCTCTTTCCTTATATTTTTACAGAATCCCAGCCCTGGACAAAACACCGCTGAGTGATCCAATGTTGCCAGTTCAGTCTGTATACAACCATTGTTTACAAGAACTATCCCGTCTCCCCCGCAGTGATCATGTTAATGCCAAACAAAGTTTGTTTACTTTAATTCTAGCCCTTGAGTTCGTTGGCCATAACCATAGCGCCTTACGAAATTAAAAGCCGCAACATCGCCAACCATACAATCTGTATTTATACAGACAGTAGGCAAGCATTACTAGCCCTGAAAAGACCACGCATTACTTCGGGACTTGTAGTAGAATGTCATCAAGACCTGATTAACATCTCTCTAAATAATGTGGTCAACCTAGCATGGATCAAGGGACATGACATATCTAAAGGTAATCATACCGCTGACTTGCTGGCCAGGGCTGCTGCGGGACGGAAACTAGTTGGTCCCGTCCCCACCACTGGACTGACAACAACAGCGATTAAAGACATCATTAAAGAATACTCCCATCGACTGTTTAAAGGAAAATGGGATGATACTATGAACTGCACCTTTGCAAAAATAATGCTGAACTATCCAGACAAGTCAATAGCGAAAAAAAACCTTATGATGTCCAGAAGGAACCTCCGAATACTAACGGGCGTTCTAACTGGCCACTGCGGGCTACGAGGACACCTATTTAAAATGGGTCTAACGGACACAGAATTATGTAGGGGCTGTGAGCAAGAAAATGAGACCGTGGAACACATTCTTTGTGATGGTCCCGCCCGCATATTTATATCTATCACACGCTATTGCAATGCGAGCGATGCCCGAACGCAGTTCTTATCTATCACATGTTTTGCAAACGCGCCTCTTTAACTAGCACATGCGATGGCCAAAAATGTTTTCTTTCCGATTAAATACAGTAGTAGACAGTAGTAGTTTTTCACCTGTAGTTTATCCGAGGTTGTATATTGTTTTTTATTTTATTTTGCATAAACCTAAAGATGAACTTATCCTTACCATAAACTATAGTTATAATCTATTGATGATTGCTCTTTTAGAGGAATTTGTCAACAAAAGAAGAAACGGAGGAAAATTATTAAACGCAGACAACAACAAAGCAAAGTGATGTCTGGCGCCAAATGACAAAGTTAAAAAATTCTAAAAACGTACTTTGTTCTTTCTACTATTATACAGGGTGTTACTTAATGGTATGTCATAATTTGAAGGGAGAGTTACTGATGGACCAAAGGTCATAATATAAACGGGGTTTTAAGATACAAGGTTTAAAAATTTATTTTATTTTCAGTTTTAAAAACATTTTAAAAACTTTGAGATATTGAACTGAATTTTAAGGATATTATGGAATAGGAATAAGTTTTTCGATGTTTATTTACTCTTTAGCAACCAGTAACGTAGCTATGACTAATTATATATATACAATTTCACAAAAATACTACGCCTTTTGACTTGAGAAAAAATTATGACTTTCTATTAATTACCAATCAATTATAAACAAAAAGGCCCTTTTTCACTTTTGTCGTTAAACTTACCATTTGAGACAAATCGTTAAAAAAAATTATGTGCTAGAAAGAGAAACATCGTTTAGGCCTTTCTCTTCTAGCACATTATACATATGGAATCTTTAACACCTTATAACTCGTGAATGGTTTGGCCGAATTTCAAAAGAAAAGCGGCGTTGGATAAAGATTCGAAAAACCTTTAAGACAGTTATTAACATACAGGATGTTCCATTTAAAAAGTTACTTTACAATAAAAACTTTTTTAAAACACTTTGTACATTAGAAAATACTGTCAATAAAATTGGTGCTTCCAAACAAAAATTTTGCATTCGAACTTTTTTTTCGTATCATGTACAACAGGGCGAAGCTTTTTTCGTGTATAGCTAAATAGAGTTGGGACACCCGTAGTCAGTATTATTTAACCTGTGTATATGAGCGTTCAAATTCGCACTTATTTATTTACACCCTGTATAATAGGATACAGAAAATCGAGTTTGGAATAACAAATTTTCCCAAAAATATTCAGCATAATATTCATAAAAGATGCTTTTAACTGGAGGTGTTTTACCCCATATTAAAAGATTTCTGTTTTCGCTGGGAAATTAAAATACAGTTTATTTGGATTACAGGTGATAGTTATAAAGGCGCGTTTGGCATAACATGTGATAGATAAGAAACTACGTTCGGCTCTCGGGATGTGCGATAGCGTGTGATAGATATAAATATGCGTCCCGCCCTCACATTTAAACAGATCTTCCATGCTGGGCACGAACTGATCAACTGGCTGAAATTAGGGATATTCCACATAAAAACGTCAACTATTTCAAATCAATAGGTTGGACTGCGCAGTAAATCTCCCACCTACAAGAGGAAGCACAAAGGACCTACTGAGGTCTAGGTGCAGTGGTATATTTCCACCCTCTAAACATTTAGATCAGATCAGAACTCAAATATAAAACTTTTCCGCAATAACGATAATTACGTCACGACGCGCTAACTACACATATTCATAATGCCTGATCGACAGAGGCCATCGGGGCTAAGTTCCAATATTATATCCCGGATGAAAGTGAAGCCACTAAATACCACGCATTGGCTCAAAGAGTCAGTAACTATGGTGACAACAACAGAAAATGTATTGGTTTTATTAAAAAGTCGGTAATCAAGATTATTTATCCGGTGTTTTTCAAACGATAATAAACAGATTTTTTGTACCACCTCCATAGAGCGAAAAGGTAACAAAAACGCCGGCTTTATAAACGTATAAAACAACAGTAAAATTAAATAGGAAAACTTTTAGTAAAACACCAATTTATTTAATTAACGTTACAATTTAAAATTAAAAAATGGTAAATTTTCTCCTGTCGATTCTATTTGATGTGTATTATCAATCTCTCTGTTGGTTGCATTGAAATTGGCAGAAGAATTTGTGTTGCTGGAACTTATCATTTTTTTACTATTTCTATTTTATTTTGCACGGAATCTTCAATGTAACCCTCGGCCACAGTCGAGGAGCGCCAACCTCCATGGCGCTTCACAGTCAATAAATCGCCTTTAGGGCCGCTTGGCTGTCTGAGTAAATGACGATATGTTTTCCTTTACTCCCTTTTTTTTTAATCCGCACGGCGCAATGCATTATTGCTGCGATTTCCGCTTGGAAAACCATGGCGTGCTGACCAAGATTTAAGATTATTATTTCTCTAGGCTTGTCTTCATAGATGCCAGCTCCTACTCCCTTGTTGGTCTTGGAGCCATCTGTATACCAGATTTGATCGGCTTTGATTGGAGGGCTTTCTTTCCAGTCCTTACTATCTGGTATGACAATCCGAACTGTCTGAGGGCATCTCAGACAGTGAGCTAACCTCTTGTTCCTCCTCTATTTCCCATCTTGAGGTCCTTTGGTGTATTATAATTGGACTTTGACCTCGTTTGAGTCTATAGAGTAGAATCAAGGAAGTTTAAAGGTGTATGGAAGCCCAATTTTTATGATCGATATTTTTGTGAATTTTGTATTTTTACCAAAAATCTTTGTAAATAAATAAAAACACGATATTTTAAAATAAATTTTAAACATTGTATGATAGTTTCATGTACTTATCACTAATTTTGTGATAAAAGATGGGCAAGATAGTGTAAATGAGTTTAATCTAATCCTAAGATTCTGGTTGTACATTAAAAAGTGAAAATTTTTATAACTGCTTTTAAGGCATATACTTTTTACTAATAACAAACATTTGAGACAGAATAGCAGTGGTTAAAAATGTCTAGTAACCTTTGGTACCTAGGTATCCATTGTAACAGTATCCGCTAAATATTATGTGTCTACAGTATGTCGAGCTTAAAAAGTTGATAATGTAAGTTTAAGAAACCAAAAATCTAATTTTTTTTTAAACAAATACAGAAAAAGCAAAAAAATACTTTAACATAAAATTGTACTTTCTTTCATTCAATTAGAGGGACCTGAATATATTAAAATTTGCCTGGTCTGCCCAATAATTAATAATTTTGATCCTTTAAAAGAATGTACTAAATTATTATTAAATAAAATAAAAGTACCTAAATGTAAACCTTATTTCTTTTTAATAATCCACAGAAATACACAAACATTTTGGAAATCATCTAAAAGATAGTTAAGATTGCCTTATTTTCTTACTGCAAGTTTCTATGAAATTTTCATAATTCTATTATTCATAATTGATATATTATTATTTTTTCGGTTACATAACGTTACGTCTCATAAGAAGCACCTAATTTAAATATAAGAAATACTTACCTAAAGTAAAAAAAACCGGGTATGTTACCCTTGGATTTGCAAGACAAAACCATACAACCTCTAATCATTTTGTTACGACATTATAAGTAACAAACAATAAACACAAAATTATAGTCACAATTGAATAAACACTAATCACTAAATTAAGAAGGTTTTATCAATCCAAAAACTTCTGCAACCACAAAATATAGGTACTCACACAAAGCAAAACAATCGAAACTAATACGGCGCAAAGGGCACAAACCACAACGAAAATGACGAATGATGAGACGACGGCGGTTGACGGTACAGCGCGGATATAGTTTCATATGCGTCGCGCGCCCTTGCACCAAAACCTTAGACAACCTAAGACCAAAAACGGTACTACGGCTCTCATAAAAGTATGTGTTGCCAACTACACACTGATTTATCAGTGTGTAAGTAGGAAACACATTAAATTATTTCGTAGAATTTTGTTATTGCGCAGAATCGGCGGGGCCAACTCTGACAGTTATTTTCATACTGGGCTGGACATTTTTTGATCGAATGGGCCATAGCATTGGGCTTCCATACACCTTTAAACTTCCTTGTGTAGAATATGTGTTGTCTGCTTTAAGCTGCCTCTTAGACTGTTACGCCGAAACTAATTTTTTCTGAGAAAATATATTTGAGAGATGGTTATTTTTTACACAGAGGAAGAGATTTAACTTGTTCTTAAATCAAAATAAATTTTATGCAAGGGGCTCATTGGTGTAAGGTGTTTAGGAAGGGATATACAATGGTCAAAAATTAGCCGCAGAAAACATTTCGACAACAGAAACTAATATTGACCTGATAAACAACCACTGGATTAAAAAAGATAATATGAATAAACTGCAATAATTCTAAACAACCAGAATGTATTTAGCAATTCTAGTATTGACTTTCCCAGTATCTGGCAGCCGTTGTTGAACCGTCAAACTTCGGTAAACAACGAATTTAGTCGTAGTAGTAGCTTTACCGAGTAGTTTACATACTAATCGACACGTTGTGTACTATTTAACAGATACAAACTGTGAAACTTCAAGATTTTAGTGTTATTGAATCCGTTATATTCTCTTAAACCTTCAAGGAGTTGTAGAAGTTGCTTCCTACATCCTGGTGAAGTTTATTGCCAGACATTAGCAAGATCTTGATGAATGTCCATAAACATACTCTTTTAAAATGTCATTAATATTTTTTACTACTGTTTTTCCTAAATACTGTAGTTTACAATATATAGTTGCTGTACCTCAACTTTTTTGTTTTTAGCGTTTTGGTTAATTGCTTTGGCAAAGAAAGATATGAAGATCATCCTGTCAAAGACGAAAATCAGAGCGATGATCTAGCAACGCAAAGACGGAATATACAGAAGCCACCCACTCACCATATAAAACCTGGTCAAGTGTTTAAATGCGATCACTGTGATTATCAAAGTATTTATAAAAGTAGTTTAAGGAATCACAGTTTCCCACATAAAAAACCCGAAGAAGTTAAAATGTTTAAATGCGATCATTGTGATTATCAAAGTTTTATTGGGGCTAATTTGAGAAAGCACAAACTCCGACACAAAAATCCCGAAGAAGTTAAAATGTTTAAATGCGATCATTGTGATTATCAAAGTTTTATTGGGGCTAATTTGAGAAAGCACAAACTCCGACACAAAAATCCCGAAGAAGTTAAAATGTTTAAATGCGATCATTGTGATTATCAAAGTCCCTATAAAAATGCTTTAAAGAAGCACAGTCTCAGACATAAAAATCTTGAAAAAGATAATATGTTTAAATGCGATCATTGTGATTATCAAAATCCTCATAAAAGTGCTTTAAAGAGTCACAGCCTCAGACACAAAAATCCCGAAGAAGTAAAAATGTTTAAATGTTATCATTGTAATTATCAAACTCCTTATAAAGGTGCTTTAAAAATTCACATTCTCCAACATAAAAATCCCGAAACAAATAATAGGTTTAAATGCGATCATTGTGATTATGAAACTTTTATGAGAGCCAACTTAAAGATGCATGAACTTCGACACAAAAATCCCCAAGAAGTTAATGAGTTTAAATGCGATCTGTGTAATTATCGCACATTTTACAAAAGAAATTTTAAGCAGCACGACCTACGACATAAAAATCCCAAAGAAATCAATATGTTTAAATGCGATCAATGTGATTATCAGACTCGTTACAAAGGCGGTTTAAAAAGGCACGTACTTCAGCACAAAAATCCCGAAGATGTTTATTTGTTTAAATGCGATCAATGTGATTATCAAAGTTTTATTGGGGCTAATTTGAGATCGCACAAACTCCGACACAAAAATCCCGAAGAAGTTAAAATGTTTAAATGCGATCATTGTGATTATCAAAGTCCTTATAAAAATGCTTTAAAGAATCACAGTCTCAGACATAAAAATCCCGATAATGTTAAAAAGTTTAAATGCGGTCATTGTGATTATGAAACTATTTACAAAGGTTCTTTAAATAGGCACGAACTTCGACATAAAAATCCCGAAGATGTTAATATGTTTAAATGCGATCATTGCGATTATCAAACCGTGGATATAAGTAATTTAAATAAACATGCCATTAGGCATAAAAATCCCGAAGATGTTAATATGTTTAAATGCGATCAGTGTGATTTTCAAACTATTTACAAAAGTTCTTTAAAGAAACACGAACGTCTACATAAAAATCCCGAAGAAGTCCATATGTTTAAATGGGATCATTGTGATTATCAAGCGAGGGAAAAAGGAAATTTAAGGAGACACGTTTTTCGACATAAAAATATTTATATATTTTATTGTGATCATTGTGATTATCAAACTTTTGACAAAGGTTATTTAAAAACTCACAATCTCCGACATGAAAATCGCGAAGAAAATATTATGTTTAAATGAGATCAATGTACGTATCAGACTCGTTACAAAATGGATTTAAGAAAGCACATTCTCCAACATAAAAATCTCAAAGATGTTGATATGTTTAAATGCGATTATTGTGATTACCAAACACTAGAAAAAGGAAATTTAAATAGACATATCCATAGAAGACATCGAAAATCCCAAACATGTACAACAAGATAGTAATAGGTTAATCTATAACCTATTTTTTTATTTTGTTTTTTTTACGATGGACTTATAAATTTTTCAGACTTTAGATTTTAGAAGTTGACCTGAAAGGTGTGCTATTTTTCAAATATCCAACGAAATACTTGCTCTTTTAATCAATAGGTTCTTGGATACATAGTCTCTGCCAAAGGAGATATTGATTGGCCACTGGGGTTCCCCAATTTGACACCCATGGATTTCTTCCTTTAAGGCTGGATAAAGGATGTGTACAGTAATCACTTGCAGAACTGAAATTGTGAAGTGCTTAATGCCAGAGGTGCAAACAATATTTTTTGTATGACTGAATGTAATGCCTAAGCGTTTTCTGTAGTTATTTTTTCTTTATTTTTGTGAACACTGGTATATCGGATTCTTCTGCTGATGTAACTGTCAAGCTTAAGTCAAATTGGTTAAAAAATTTTAAGTTAGCAAAGAAATAATTACATGTGGTGTCAATAAAGTTGTAGTTAGTTGTGGTTAGTCGGCGCCCCTCGACTGTAGCCGAGGCCAGAGCTGTCGGTAATTGAATTAAAATAATTGAAAAATCGTATTCAATTACTTCTCAGTTATTGGATTACTTTAATTCAATTACTTTCCGGAAAAGGTAATTGTATTTGGATTATCAATTAATAGAATACTGTATGTATATTTTTTTAATTTTAGGGTCATTTAATGTTGAACTTGCCGAAAAAGCAGTTTGAATAGTGTGACGTGCGCGTATGATGCATGTTAGTATAAATATTTTATTTGTTTAGTGTATCGTGTTTAATATATATAATATATATATATATATATATATATATATATATATATATATATATATATATATATATATATATATATATATATATATATATATATATATATATATAAAATATATATATATATTATATATATATATATATATATATATATATATATATATATATATATATATATATATATATATATATATATATATATATATATTTATATATATATATAACGAACATTTGAGACAGCACAACAGTGGTTAAAAATGTCTAGTAACCTTTGGTACCTAGGTATCCATTGTAACAGTATCCGCTAAATATTATGTGTCTACAGTATGTCGAGCTTAAAAAGTTGATAATGTAAGTTTAAGAAACCAAAATCGAATTTCTTTTTAAACAAATACAGAAAAAGCAAAAAAAATACTTTAACATAAAATTGTACTTTCTTTCATTCAATTAGAGGGACCTGTATATATTAAAATTTGCCTGGTCTGCCCAATAATTAATAATTTTGATCCTTTAAAAGAATGTACTAAATTATTATTAAATGAAATAAAAGTAGCTAAATGTAAACCTTATTTCTTTTTAATAATCCACAGAAATAAACAAACATTTTGGAAATCATCTAAAAGATAGTTAAGATTGCCTTATTTTCTTACTGCAAGTTCCTATGAAATTTTCATAATTCTATTATTCATAATTGATATATTATTATTTTTTCGGTTACCTAACGTTACGTCTCATAAGAAGCACCTAATTTAAATATAAGAAATACTTACCTAAAGTAAAAAAAACCGGGTATGTCACCCTTGAATTTGCAAGACAAAACCATACAACCTCTAATCATTTTGTTACGACATTATAAGTAACAAACAATAAACACAAAATTATAGTCACAATTTAATAAACACTAATCACTATATTAAGAAGGTTTTTATCAATCCAAAAAACTTCTGCAACCACAAAATATAGGTACTCACTCAAAGCAAAACAATCGAAACTAATACCGCGCAAAGGGCACAAATCACAACGAAAATGACGAATGATTGGACGACGACGGTTGACGGTACAGCGCGGATATAGTTTCATATGCGCCGCGCGCGCCCTTGCACCAAAAACCTTAGACAACCTAAGACCAAAAACGGTACTACGGCTCTCATAAAAGTATAATGTGTTGCCTAACTACACACTGATTTATCAGTGTGTAAGTAGGGAACACATTAAATTATTTCGTGGAATTTTGTTATTGCGCAGAATCGGCGGGGCCAACTCTAACAGTTATTTTCACACTGAGCTGGACATTTTTTGATCGAATGGGCCATAGCATTGGGCTTCCATACACCTTTAAACTTCCTTGAGTAGAATATGTGTTGTCTACTTTAAGCTGCCTCTTAGACTGTTACACCGAAACTAATTTTTTCTGAGAAAAGATATTTGAGAGATGGTTATTTTTTACACAGAGGAAGAGATTTAACTTGTTCTTAAATCAAAATAAATTTTATGCAAGGGGCTCATTGGTGAAAGGTGTTTAAGAAGGGATATACAATGGTCAAAAATTAGCCGCTGAAAACATTTCGACAACAGAAACTAACATTGACCTGATAAACAACCACTGGATTAAAAAAAAAATATGAATAAACTGCAATAATTCTAAACAACCAGAATGTATTTAGCAATTCTAGTATTGACTTTCCCAGTATCTGGCAGCCGTTGTTGAACCGTCAAACTTCGGTAAACAACGAATTTAGTCGTAGTAGTAGCTTTACCGAGTAGTTTACATACTAATCGACACGTTGTGTACTATTTAACAGATACAAACTGTGAAAGTTCAAGATTTTAGTGTTATTGAATCCGTTATATTCTCTTAAACCTTCAAGGAGTTGTAGAAGTTGCTTCCGACATCCTGGTGAAATTTATTGCCAGACATTAGCAAGATCTTGATGAATGTCCATAAACATACTCTTTTAAAATGGCGTTAATATTTTTTACTACTGTTTTTCCTATATACTAAAGTTTACAATATATAGTTGCTGTACCTCAACTTTTTTGTTTTTAGCGTCTTGGTTAATTGCTTTGGCAAAGAAAGATATGAAGATCATCCTGTCAAAGACGAAAATCAGAGCAATAATCGAGCAACGCAAAGACGGAATATACAGAAGCCACCCACTCACCATATAAAACCTGGTCAAGTGTTTAAATGCGATCACTGTGATTATCAAAGTATTTATAAAAGTAGTTTAAGGAATCACAGTTTCCGACATAAAAATCCCGAAGAAGTTAAAATGTTTAAATGCGATCAGTGTGACTATCAAAGTTTTATTGGGGCTAATTTGAGAAAGCACAAACTCCGACACAAAAATCCCGAAGAAGTTAAAATGTTTAAATGCGATCATTGTGATTATCAAAGTCCTTATAAAAATGCTTTAAAGAATCACAGTCTCAGACATAAAAATCTTGAAAAAGATAATATGTTTAAATGCGATCATTGTGATTATCAAACTCCTTATAAAAGTGCTTTAAAGAGTCACAGCCTCAGACACAAAAATCCCGAAGAAGTTAAAATGTTTAAATGCGATCATTGTGATTATCAAACTCCTTATAAAGGTGCTTTAAAAATTCACAGTCTCCAACATAAAAATCCCGAAAAAGATAATAGGTTTAAATGCGATCATTGTGATTATGAAACTTTTATGAGAGCCAACTTAAGGATGCATGAACTTCGACACAAAAATCCCCAAGAAGTTAATGAGTTTAAATGCGATCTGTGTAATTATCGCACATTTTACAAAAGTAATTTTAAGAAGCACGACCTACGACATAAAAATCCCAAAGAAATCAATATGTTTAAATGCGATCAATGTGATTATCAGACTCGTTACAAAGGCGGTTTAAAAAGGCACGTACTTCAGCACAAAAATCCCGAAGATGTTTATTTGTTTAAATGCGATCAATGTGATTATCAAACAATGGAAAAAGGAAATTTAAAAAGCACGTTTTACACCATAAAAGTCCAGAAGACGTCAATTTCTTTAAGTGTGATCATTGTGTTTATCGGGCTATTAACAAAAATCATTTAAAAACGCACGCCCTTCTTCATAAAAATCCCGAAGATGTTAATATGTTTAAATGCGATCAGTGTGATTTTCAAACTATTTACAAAAGTTCTTTAAAGAAACACGAACGTCTACATAAAAATCCCGAAGAAGTCCATATGTTTAAATGCGATCATTGTGATTATCAAGCGAGGGAAAAAGGAAATTTAAGGAGACACGTTTTTCGACATAAAAATATTTATATATTTTCTTGTGATCATTGTGATTATCAAACTTTTGACAAAGGTTATTTAAAAACTCACAATCTCCGACATAAAAATCCCGAAGAAAATATTATGTTTAAATGCGATCAATGTACGTATCAGACTCGTTACAAAAAGGATTTAAGAAAGCACATTCTCCGACATAAGAATCTCGAAGATGTTGATATGTTTAAATGCGATTATTGTGATTACCAAACACTAGAAAAAGGAAATTTAAATAGACATATCCATAGAAGACATCGAAAATCCCAAACATGTACAACAAAATAGTAATAGGTTAATCTATAAACTATTTTTAATTATAAAAAATAGGAAAAATAGAGATATTGACATATTTTTTTTATTTTGTTCTATTTTAAGGTGGATTTATACATTTTTAAGACATTAGATTTTAGAAGTTGAACTGAAAGGTGTGCTATTTTTCAAATATCCAACGGAATACTTGCTCTTTTAATCAGTAGGTTCTTGGATACATAGTCTCTGCCAAAGGAGATATTGATTGGCCACTGAGGTCCCCCGATTTGACACCCATGGATTTCTTCTTTTAGGGCTGGATAAAGAAGGTGTACATTAATAACTTGCAGACATGCAATTGTGAAGTGCTTTTTGCCAGAGATGCAAACGATATTTTTTGTATTACTGAAATTAATGACTAAGCATTTTCTTTAGTTATTTTTGTATTTATTTTTGTTAACACTGGTATATCTGATTCTTCTGCTGATGTAACTGTCAAGCTTAAGTCAAATTGGTTAAACAATTTTAAGTTAGCAAAGAAATATTTACATGTGGTGTCAATAAAGTTGTAGTTAGTTGTGGTTAGTCGGCGCTCCTCGACTGTAGCCGAGGCCAGAGTTGTCGGTAATTAAATTAAAATAATTGAAAAATCGTATTCAATTACTTCTCAGTTATTGGATTACTTTAATTCAATTACTAACTAAAGGTAATTGTATTTGGATTATCAATTAATAGAATAATGTTTGTATATTTTTTTAATTTTAGGGTCATTTAATGTTGAACTTGCCGAAAAAGCAGTTTGAATAGTGTGATGTGCGCGTATGATGCATATTAGTATAAATATTTTATTTGTTTAGTGTATATATATATATATATATATATATATATATATATATATATATATATATATATATATATATATATATATATATATATATATATATATATATATATATATATATATATATATATATATACAGGGTGTCCGGAAATACCGTTCGAATACTTCTAGGCGTGATTCTACATGTAAAATTATGAAGAAAGGTTCATATGAACATAGGTCCGCAAATGCGTCATAAGCTTGCTATGGTGATTCAAAGATGGCACCGTGATATGTGGTTTTATTTTATATTTCTGGAACCGTTTCAGATAGCCATCTGAATTTTGGCATATGAATTTCTTTTAGTAGTAGGCAATTTTCAGTGTTTTTATTAAACGATTATTTTAATCAGGGGCGTACCGACAGGGGAGGTCTCGGTTTAATTTATTCACATTTTTATTAAACGTCAGATTTTTGCAGTTTTATTAAGAAATTATGATTCCGCGGAATAAATGACGTAAAAAAGGTATTCTTGTAGAAAACCTGTCAGGCTAGCCGTTTTCGAGAAAACACTCCTCAAAGAAAATAATGCATGCATGGGCGCTCAATAATAATAAAAATTGCTACATCAAAGTAGGCTTATGTCAGTGCTAAGTTGACAATGAAAAAAGGTCTAGTTACCCTGGTTACGGTAAACGAATTTGACGTAAGGTTTAAAAATAAAGTTTATTTGATTATTATTGTTAATAACAGTTTAATTGAAAAAAGTCACTGTTCTCGTCTTTAAAAAATGCCGGAATACTCTTTTGCTTTAAATGGCCGACATGCACTTCATGTACGGCAGAGCAAACGGTTGTGCGGTGGAAGCTCGGAGGTTGTACCAAGAAACTTTTCCAAATCGCCTCGCTTCCTTCTGATAAACTGTTCAGCAGTTTACATCAGAGGTTAAGAGAAACTGGTAATTTTACGCCAAATAAGAGAGATTGTGGACGAAATCGTACTACGCGAACGCCGCAGGCAGAGGAAATTGTTCTACAACAGATTGAAGCTAACCAGGTAGTAGCACCAGAAGAATTTCAGCACGAACGAATATTCCGAAAAGGTTGTATGGGAAATTTTACACGAGGAACTTTTGTATCCATACCATTTGCAAAGAGTTCAAGCGCTAAAACCTCAAGATTTCATGCCTAGAGTGGAGTTTTGTCAGTGGATGCAGATGAAATGCCATCAGGACCGTCATTTCCTTGATAAAGTCTTATTTACAGACGAGGCAGGCTTTACGCGTGAAGGAGTGGTAAATTTTCATAACAATCATATTTGGTCAGATGAAAATCCTCACGCGTTTTTCGAAGCTCGGTTTCAAGATAAGTTTTCCATTAATGTTTGGGCAGGTATTATAGGAAATAGATTACTAGGGCCATACGTTATGCCGCAGCGTTTAGATGGTCCCGCATACTTACATTTTCTACAAAACACTTTGCCAGTTTTGCTTGAAGATTTGCCTTGTGGATTAAGATTAGAAACATTTTTATGCACGATGGGGCTCCAGCCCACTTTAGTTTATTAGTGCGACAATATCTAAATCAGACTTATCCAGATCGGTGGATTGGACGAGGTGGACCAGTAGCTTGGCCTCCCGTTCGCCGGATCTTAATCCGTTAGACTATTTTCTCTGGGGTTATTTAAAACACTTGGTTTATTCAGTGCCTATTGAAAGTATACAACAACTAGAACACAGAGTCATTCATTGTTGCCAAGAAATACGGAACAAGCAAGGTGTTTTTCAAGGAGTTAAACGTTCAATGAGAAATCGTTTAGCTAGTTGTATTGAAATGAATGGACATCACTTCCAACACTTGCTGTAACTAAAGAAGCAAGACTCATGTTTAGTAGTAGTATTATTGTTTCTGTATTGTTCCTTGTTTTTTTTTTCATATTATAAATTTGTTTTTCATTTACCGTTCCTTTTTTATTACTATTAAACAATACCTACTGCATATTTGTCTTCTTATTTATGTAACTAAATAAATAAACTTAATTTTTTACTTTATTTCAACTTACCACCGACATAAACCCACTTTGATGTAGCAATTTTTATTATTATTGAGCGACCATGCATGCATTATTTTCTTTGAGGAGTGTTTTCTCGAAAACGGCTAGCCTGACAGGTTTTCTACAAGAATACCTTTTTTACGTCATTTATTCCGCGGAATCATAATTTCTTAATAAAACTGCAAAAATATGACGTTTAATAAAAATGTGAATAAATTAAACCGAGACCTCCCCTGTCGGTACGCCCTGATTAAAATAATCGTTTAATAAAAACACTGAAAATTGCCTACTACTAAAAGAAATTCATATGCCAAAATTCAGATGGCTATCTGAAACGGTTCCAGAAATATAAAATAAAACCACATATCAAGGTGCCATCTTTGAATCACCATAGCAAGCTTATGACGCATTTGCGGACCTATGTTCATATGAACTTTTCTTCATAATTTTACATGTAGAATCACGCCTAGAAGTATTCGAACGGTATTTCCGGACACCCGTATATACAGGGTGTAAAAAGTATGATGCTCATCATTTTAATGGGCGACAGTGGGGCTCAAAATAAGTCGAAAAGTTTATATGACATATATGTCAAAACTTGACAGATTTTTTTCTAAACGATGTTAAAGTCATGCACTTTGAAAGCAGTTATTTCTGTAAACCGTAACAACTGGAAACTTTTGTCTTAATCGCTTATCAGTAGATTCATTTGATAATAAAATAAAATTAATTTTAAATGTTTTAGTCTACAAATAAAAAAAAATTAATGATTTATTAACAATTGTTCTCCCAGTTAAAAATTTAAAAAACAATTGGCAACAGAGCGATACCTTTGTGCGAAGTCAGTCGTACAAAGAAGCTTCCGATCCGGCCAGGATATTTTTGTTTGTTTTTGAATCGGGAAAAATATGCCGGTATGTTTTAAATTCAAGACAAACGTATTGCAAGTGTACCTACTAAAGACTGATGAAAACGGAATGTGTGCGACCAAGAAATCTTATTCTTTAAGCAAAACAAAAAAGTGCTGTTTTAAAGCATAATTAGTTGTGTTCTTAAAATGGATATTAAGCTTATTCTTATGGTGAGTACAATTATTTTTTAATTACAAATAAAAACCAAACAATTATTGATTGTTGATTAAAATAAGGTGCAGGAAGTAATTTTTATTATTTGTATGTAAATGAATGAACATCTCCTTAAAAAAAAGTGTAAACAGTGCAAAAAACTCACAACAACGTTCGAAGTGGAGACCCGCCGCTTCGACGAAACAGACGCGGTGTTGCCATGTTTTTTAAACTTGAAAAGGGCATATTTCGAAAACAATTAACTTTTGACTCATATGTTCTTGGCTTTTTCGACTTATTTTGAGCTCCTCTATCGCCCATTAAAATCATGAGCATCATACTTTTTACACCCTGTATACACGTTTGGCGCTTGAAAAATTTCGAATATGATTTTTGCGCAATGTGTAAGAAGGAGACGGAGTAGAGCGAGAACAAATTTCGCTCCACCCTGGGCGGTTATCGTGTCGTCGTTGCGCTTATCAGTCCGGTCAAAGTTCGGTTGCAATTCCTCGCATACCTAAGTACGTGTTAGCCGATCATGTTTACAATTTATTTCCACCTTTGGTACGAAGACGGATACAATAATAAAATAAAAATGGTCTTCACTGTTGAACAAAAAATTAATATCATTAAATGGTATTGTTTTTTTGACTTGCGATTATGGGCACGTTAAAAAACAACATACATTTTTATCTATCGTGAGCGCGTAAAATTCCAATACTTGATTCGAGGCTGATCTATGGCTCCAAGCGCTTGCTAAACATCACTGCCAGCAGTGCGAGCAATGCGAGCCAGCCGAAATTAAATTCACATTGCGAGCGGTACGGGGAATCGGCGTCGCTATCGGTGGGAGGTTACCGATGCAGTCGTTCTCTGTCTACTCTCTATCTATTAGTGTCTAATACATTAAAATTCAATCCGTAAGATTCAACTCGCCAAACGTGTATAAATTAAAATATATATATATATATATATATATATATATATATATATATATATATATATATATATATATATATATATATATATTAATATATTACCACATATACAGTGTGTCCCAAATTGGTGGGGAATGTATGGGGATCTTGGAAACCACGATAGATAGAAAATCGGTTAAATGGGGAAAGTTTTAGACAATTATGTTAGTAAGCTAATCCCGTTTACTACATGGTTTTATCTATTCAGGTTTTTGAGAAATTTTAAAAAAACCTGAAACATACATTTTCGAAAATCGGCCATATTTTTGTTATACGTTAAAATTTTTCAAATCTGTAAAAACTTCTTCAAAGCAACTTTTTTTTGTAGAATATGTCCAAGTAGTCAATTTTTATTTTCTACGTTTCGGGTTTTTAGAATCATCATCAACTTTACTTTTTCATATGGGCGCCATATTGGATTTTTACGCAGCCAAATAGTGCTTTTTATTCTGATTTTAACAATGTATAACATGTTATAGTTTAGGAGTTTATAACCTCATTTATTTCAAAAAAATATATTTTCTCAGTTGGCCTTGATTACGGCGAATGTCATCTAGCGTCATTGGCAGCAGAAGAAATGTTAATATAGCTGCGCAAATGTATTTCGACAATTTTTCTGAAAGGCAGCATCCTAAACTAACATACTTTCAAAAACTGGTTGCAAATTTGCTTGAATTCGGAAGTTTTAAAAAACCACGACCTAAGAAGTATGTTGAAGAAAATCGACAACGAGATGCAGCAGTTAACCAACATTTTAAAGAAAATCCAACATCTTCAGCCAGGGATGTTGATAGAGAATTTCACATACCTAAGTCAACCATTCATAGGGAAGTTAGGTCCCTTTAAAAAATATATCTGTAATATGTTGAGAGAAATGAACAACATTTTAAATTTTAAGTTGTTATTTTACATCTTCATTTTAGTGGTAATCTTAGTTTAGCCACTTTTCATTGTTTTTGTTTTCACTTATTTTAATTAACTTGTTACGTGTAGTTTTGCTGTAACACGGTGTTAACGTTATAGCTATGTTCGCGAAACCCATTTCTGTAAAATGTGTGTTTAGCTTATCTATTTTGCCAATTACTAATATTTTATTCTTTACAAAAAAAATGACGTTCGCCGGAATCAAGGCCAACTGGGAAAATATTTGTTTTTTGAAATAAATAAGGTTATAAATTCTTAAATTATAACATGTTATACATTGTTGAAATCAGAATAAAAAGCACTATTTGGCTGCACAAAAATCCAATATGGCGTGCGTCCATATGAAAAAATAAAGTTAATGATGATTCTAAAAACCCGAAACGTAGAAAATAAAAATTGACTACTCAGTCATATTCTACAAAAAAAGTTGCTTTGAAGAAGTTTTTACAGATTTGAAAAATTTTCACTTATAAAAAAAATATGGCCGATTTTCGAAAATGCATGTTTCAGGTTTTTTCAAAATTTCTCAAAAATCTGAATAGATAAAACCATGTAGTAAACGGGATTAGCTTACTCACATAATTGTCCAAAACTTTCCCCATTTAACCGATGTTGTATCTATCGTGGTTTCCAAGATCCCCATACATTCCCCTACCAACTTGGGACACACTATATATGTGGTAATTTAAATAGAGTAATTGCTAAAATATTCAATTACTTTTAGTTTTAATTGATAATTGAATTACTTTTTAAAAGTTATTGCGACAGCTCTAGGCCAAGGCGAGGGTTATGTTGATGCAAAATAAAATTCAAATGCCAAAAAAATTATAAGTTCCAGCACCACAGAGTTTTCTGGCAATTGCAATTTAACCACAAGAGAAATTGATATTATATATAAAAAAAATTACTAGTTTTTAATATTTCAAATTGTAATCAGTGTTCTTAACATAACCTTAAATAAATAAATTGTTTTCGCAAAAATTAAGGTCTTATTTAATTTAATTGTTTTTTACACATTTATAAATGAGGGCTTTTTCGTTACTTTTTCGCCCTAGGGCGTAAAAGTGCAATTTTACGCCCTCAAATGGGAGCGTAAAATTGTATTTAACGCCCGGTCGTACAAAAATGTATTTTTACATAGGTTTTATTAAAATTTCTTAGCAGATAATGTTAGAGTATTTCTATCGATAAAGCATTCAAAGAAGAGCTGTTCATCTTATTAATGATCTCACACTTACAGTAGTAAAGCTTTCTTCTCTTGCCCACCGTCGAGCTACAGGGGATCTGTCCTTCTTTGATAGTTATTTTTACGGCTTCTGCTCCGAAGAGTTGGCCGGTATAATTTCTCCTATGACAGCTCCCAACAAAGTAACACATAGTGCCACTTTTATGCATCCTTTTACAGTCCAACTTGAAAGGCCCGAATTTTCCACTTTGTTCGTTCGTTCATTCCTAGAGTGTCCAGACTGTGCAACCTGCTTTTCGCAGAACTTTTCCTTTTTCCTCCAAATATTTAAGTCGTGTAAATAAATAACCTCTCACCACACTTCAGACTCCCACAGTATGTTAGTACTTAGGCCTTAGTCTTCGTGGACTGTCCGTGATTTAAAAGAATCATTGAACGCATGTATTTCATTGTCTGGGTGACAAATTTTGGTTACGGTTTTTGGTAGCAGGACAATGCTCACTTCATGTTGCCCGTGTTAGTTTAGACTTTTTAGAAGCGTCCGGTGTAAATTTGTTTCAGTGGCCTCCTGGATCTCCAGACATTTCCCTATCGAACATGTATGGGATATGATGGAAGAAGGTTGCAAAATTTACCACACTCTCCACAAACATTTAAAGTCTCGAAATAAATTCAGATCCTGATCAGTTCCCAAAGAAGCATCAATCACCCAAAAATTATAGACTCTACGCAGTGTTGCATTTCTATCAAGTTGTATATTTTTTAAAATTTTTCATCGCAGTGTGGGTGTTACGGTATGGGGTGCCATTGCTTACAGCAGCAGGTCACGATTAGTGTTCATTCCAGGTAGCATAACTGCCCAGCGCTATATGCACGAAGTTTTGCAAACATATCTGCAAGATCCACTTTGTTAGCAGGACAATGCTCACTTCATGTTGCCCGTGTTAGTTTAGACTTTTTAGAAGCGTCCGGTGTAAATTTGTTTCAGTGGCCTCCTGGATCTCCAGACATTTCCCCTATCGAACATGTATGGGATATGATGGGAAGAAGGTTGCAAAATTTACCGCACTCTCCACAAACATTAAAGGCTCTACGAAACTAAATTCAGATAGCCTGGGATACAGTTCCCAAAGAAGACATCAATCACCCACAAAATTATAGCACTCCTACTCAGTGTTGCACTTTCTATTCCAGTTAGTATATTTTTTAAAATAATTTTTATTGTTTACAGATTCATTGATTTCACTAGACAAACGATGAGGAATGTCAAAGTTAAAAACACAACAGTGACAAGTGAAGAGTGGCAAATAAAAAATGAGGAAGTAGACATCAAGGCGAAAGTCCTAGAACAAACCGAAAGCAGGTGAGTGAGTGGTCGGGTTTATGGGTTAATGGGTTGATGGATGGATAGATAGAACCTGACCGTGCCCTCTTATTTAAAAAGCAAATCTTACTGACCTAGTTATTTCTGTGCAGATGAAAGTATATTTTAAAATTGGTATTTTCACTAAAATTCTAATTTTACCGTTGTATAAGTACCCATCTTGCATCTAGATTTTCTACAATAATGTCGTATTTACGCCTTCGTGGCTAGGGTTTCTTTAACCATACCATTATGGTGAAAACAAAAAGGGGTTGTTATAAAGTTATTGATTATAAAAATTAATAGGGTAATTTTACTTGATAAAAATATTTTATCTAATAAACATGTTTCATAAAGCCATAATTTTGTTATCCAGATATTCTTTACTACTGTGTTTCCTAAATACCAAAATAATGCAAATAAATGCTTACTCTACTTAAACTTTTTTACTTTCAGGATGGCGGATGACAGTCGATCGGTCAAGAAAAAAGAAAAATACGAAGATAATCATTTGAGCGAGAGCTTAAATCTATGTGATGATCCACCAACGCAACCACGGAATATACAGCTTGCTCAAGTGTTTAAATGCGATCAATGTGGATATCAATCAGTTCAAAACAAAACATTCAAGAGTCACATGCTTCGACATAAAAATTCCTTAGAAGTCGATATGTTTAAATGCGATCAGTGTAATTATCAAACCATTCATGCAGGTCATTTAAAAAGGCACGAACTCCGAAATAGAGGTCCCAAAGATGTTAATATTTACAAATGCAATGACTGTATTTATCAGACTCCTAATAAGAGTGCGTTAAAAATGCATGTCCTTAAACATAAAAATCCCGAAGATGTTGATATGTTTAAATGCGATCATTGTGATTACCAAACTGCCAACAAAACTCTTTTTAAGAAGCATAACCTTCGACATAAAAGCCCCGGAGAAACTATTATGTTTAAATGTGATCAGTGTGATTATCAAACTCCATACAAGCATTATTTTCAAAAGCATGAACTTCGGCATAAAAATCCCGAAGATGTTATTATGTTTAAGTGCGATGATTGTGATTTTCAAACTC
Source organism: Listronotus oregonensis (assembly GCA_019359885.1). Classification (NCBI taxonomy): domain Eukaryota; kingdom Metazoa; phylum Arthropoda; class Insecta; order Coleoptera; family Curculionidae; genus Listronotus; species Listronotus oregonensis. Next base: position 38,275 of record JAHBCN010005281.1, read on the forward strand.
CTTATAAAGGTCATTTAAACAAGCACGGCCTACGACATAAAAATCCTAAAGAAGTTGATATGTTCAAATGTAATCAATGTGATTATCATACCCTTTATAAAGGTGATTTTAACAGACACAAACTCCGACATAAAAATCCCGAGGATGTCAATATGTTTAAATGCGATCATTGTGATTATCAGACTCTTTACAAAAGTAATATGAAAAACCACGTCCTTCGACATAAAAACCCCGACAAAGTCGATGTGTTTAAATGCGATCAGTGTGATTATAGTTCGATTTTTGAAAGTGGTTTGAAGCGGCACAAACTTCGACATAAAAGTGTGGAAGATGTTAAGATGTTTAAATGCGATCATTGTGATTATCAAACTCGGTATAAACGTGTTTTAATGATGCATGAGCTTCGACATAAAAATCCTGACGATCTTAAGATGTTTAAATGCGATCATTGTGACTATCAGACTATTTACAAACGTCATTTAAACAAGCACAACCTCCGACATAAAAATCCCGAAGAAGTTAACATGTTTAAATGCACTCAGTGTGATTATCGTACTCTTTACAAAAGTGATTTAAAAAATCACAATCTCCGACATAAAAATCGCGAGGATATTAATACCTTTAAATGCGAATATTGTGATTATCGAACTCCTTATAAAAGTAATATTACGAAACACGTCCTACGACATAAAAATCCCGAAGATGTTGATATCGTTAAATGTGATCATTGTGACTATAAAACGTTTAACAAATGTCATTTTAAAACACATGTGCTTCTACACAAAAATCGTGAAGATTTAAATATTTTTAAATGTGATTATTGTGATTACCAAACTCTTTACAAGGGCGATTTAAACATGCACGAACTGCGACATAAAAAACCGGAAGACGTTAATATGTTTAAATGCGATCATTGCGATTATCAGACTCTTTACAAAAGTAATATGAAAAAGCACGTCCTCCGACATAAAACTCCCGAAAATGTTAATATCTTTAAATGTGATTACTGTGATTATCAAGCTTTTAATAAGGGACTTTTAAAAACGCACGTTCTGGGACATAAAAATCCGAAAGTCAGCGGTACGTTTAAATGCGATCATTGTGATTATCAAACGCTTTACAAAAGCCGTTTAAAACTGCATGTTCTCCTACATAAAAATCCCGAAGATATGATGCTTAAATGCGATCATTGTGATTATCAAACTCATTACAAAAAAAGTTTAAAGAAACACAACCTACGGCATAAAAATCCCGAAGATGTTAATATGTTTAAGTGCGATACTTGTGATTATCAAACTCTTTACAAGGGCGATTTCAATAGGCACGCACTTCGACATAAAAATCCCGAAGATGTAAGTATGTTTAAGTGCGATACTTGTGATTATCAAACTCTTACAAAGGTGATTTGAATAGACACGAACTGCGACATAAAAATCCCGAAGATGTTAGTATGTTTAAATGCGATCATTGTGATTATCAAAGCCTTTACAAAAGTCAGTTAAAAATACACAAACTTCGGCATAAGAATCCCGAAGAAGTTGATATGTTTAAATGCGACCAGTGTGATTATCAATCGCTGAACAAAGGAAATTTAAAGCGGCACGTCCTTCTACATAGAAATCTCAGACATGTTTAAATGTGATCATTAGAATTATCAGAACATTTAAGATTCATCCAATAAAAATGTCCTAATTCATTGCGATACCATTATCATATTTTGCATGTTGTGTATAAAGTCAGTTTTACCAAATTACCATGGAGAGATACACTAGTCCAAGAAACGAACGATTTTGCCGCTTAATTTTCTTAAAATGCATAGGATGACTTAAAATTTTGATAGTAGGTAGCAAATAGTCCAAGGATCAAAATATATATCATGCCGAGGGGCACCTTGGAGGTGGTTGCCAAACCATTTCGGGGGTGGAATTTTTTTATATTTTGACCATAGGAATCGGTAGAAAAATGATTTCTAAGCAAAAAATGTTCTATGCATTTATTTTGTAAAATGCATACTTTTTGAGTTATTCGCGATCAAAAAATCGGAGTTTTTCGTCGATAAAGTCAATGTTTTTAATCGATTTTTTGGAAATAACTCGATAAGTATGCGGTTTATCAAAAAAACTGTAAATAACAAAATTGTAGTTTTTTTTGGAATTGCTCCAGGACCAATACAAACCAAGTTGTGGTTTGTTAAAGGTTAGCTGTTATTCATCAAACACAAAATTTCCGAGTTTCAAAGGCAAATAACGCAAAACTACGTATTTTTAGAGGAAAATAATAACTTTTTTGTAGCATTTGCAAAGATGTTTCTTTAAAAAAAAGGGATATATCATAATTGAGTGAGTTATGATTAAAATAAGGTTAGACCAAATTTTTTTTCGGTGCAAAAATCTTCGAAAACAACCCCCTAACTACCGCCCTAACTAAAATGAGTCGTAGCCCTTTTTCAAGTCTCTTTATCTATGTTTCATAAGTTCATTGTAAAATTTTAACCAATGTAAATTGATTAATTTTGAAAAAAATGGAGCTGCTAGTGAAAGTCAAATTTCAGAATTTTCATAAAAAAATACCTTTTGTTCTTCAAAATAACTCAAAAACTAAGGGAGATACGTAAAAATTACTGAAGTATCAAATTGTAGCTTTATAAATTATAAACCTTTTGCTTTTTTAAAATTTACTGTATGACAAAAATTAAGTAAGATATAAACGTTTAAAACGCGTGTGTATAGACGAGCACTAGCTTGTTTCAGACCTGTAAACTCACTCCTTTAATAAAGTAAGTGTTTTAAACAGTTTTAATATATAGACCTTACAGCTACTGAAAAAAACCAACAAAATTGTTTTTAAGGAATTATTTATTACTAAAACTGAATGAGTTATGCTTAAAAAACAATTTTTGGAGCGTTTTAAATGTTTTCCTACGAGCGTGCGGAAAAGTCCACTTTTCCGCACGCATTTGAGTGCGCAAAGTTGCACTTTCCGCACGGCGTGCGGAAAAGTGAACTTTTCTGCACGCCGTGCGGAAAAGTAAAACTACTCTAAAATCTTACAGGTAAGCAAGATTTATATGTATTTTAGTAATTGTAGGCTATTTCATGCAATATACGAAGCCATTGCAAGTTTTAGTTTATTCTCTTTTTTGTTTGTTACTTCGTAATTTTCAATATTTCAACTAAACCACAAAAAAAAACATTTTTTTAATTACCCTGTATAATAATAATAAATGATTATGACAAGTCAAGCAACAATATGTAATCTTGGTGATTTTAACACATGTCAGATTTTTTCTTCGTTTCCATATGAACAAGCAATTGCACAAATAAATTTTAATACAAACAAGCATTTTTAATGAAAACTCGTCATAGTATCTTTTTTTAATTAAATAAAAATCCGTCAAAAATAATCATTTAAAATGAGCAGTTCCGATGAGGAGCTACCAGATTCTATCCCGGATGCAGCAAATACCATAAGTTTGAATTTATTACCAGCAAAATCTCGTGAAAAATATGAGAATCAATATAGTCATTTCGAAAACTGGTGCTCCAGCAAGGGGACAAAAAGTATTAAAGAAGAAGTGTTCTTGGCCTATTTTGCGGATTTGCAAAAAACATATAAACCTAATACTTTATGGAGTAAGTACTCTATGTTAAAATGTGTCCTCAAAGTGAAAAGGAACCTTGATTTAATGTTTATATTTCAAGCTAACATCACTACTTAAACACCAAAACGTGGGATACCGGCCAAAAAAATTAAAAACTTTCAGCAAAGAAGAAGTTTCAAGGAAGCACCTGATAATATTTACCTTCTAATAAAAGTTGCTACAATTTTTGGATTAGCCGGTGCTTGTAGGAGAGATGAACTTACAAAAATAATAATTGATGACATACAGAATAATGAAAATTTGATAGTGGTGAAAATTCCTGACAGTAAAAATAACACTTCCAGAATCTTTGTAGTGTCCGATGAAACAAATAACGGACTTTATCTGCAATTGTACCGTAAATATGCAAATTTGCGAAAACCACATACCCCACATAGACGTTTTTTTGTCCAGTATAAACAAGGAGCATGCAGTACGCAATGTGTGGGAATAAATTCAATAGGTAAAATGCCTTCCGAAATTGCTGCATACCTAAAATTAAAAAATCCAGAAGAGTACATTGGACATAGTTTTCGTCGATCCTCTGCGACTATGTTAGCGGATTCTGGAGAAGGAATTACCAATGTTAAGCGACTTGGGGGCTGGAAATCAACGGCTGTAGCTGAGAGCTACATTGATGAATCCACAAATCAGAAAAAGGATATGTCGAATAAAATATTGACCATGAACAACTCCCCTCCTGAGCTAAGTCAACCTTCATCAAGCCGTACAATAAGCGCTTCCATAAGCCACCCGCTAAATGAAATTACAGGTTCTGCAATTAATTTACAATATGCTAATAACTGTTCTTTTGTTGTAAATGTTATCAACAAATAATTCCCATTTACAAATATGTTGTAGTAGTTCTTTCAGATTAAACATAATTTAAAAAATAATTATTGCTTTAATATTGGTACTATCTGACGCTCGTATGAAAAATTTTGTTCCTAACGCTTGCGCAAAGTGATACTTTTCCGCACGCGACTGCGTTGTGAACAGCAGCAGAGTGGAAAATCTATACGATCATTTTTAAACGCTATTTGGCATTGTAATAGTGAAAAGGATTAAAAATTACAAAATAAATTAGTAATACTTTTGAGCTGTAAGATTTTTCTACCTGTGACAATAAATTTTCCTTTAATAATCCAAAAGGTTGATTTTAAGGGTTAAAATATATTAAATAATGGCAATTAATACTTATAAATTTAATGAGAAATGTGACTTAGTAAGAAATTTTGAAGGTTTAATAAAGGTAGTTCATAAAAATAAACCTTTAGCTAATAATTTAGAGGATAAGTTAAGCTCAATCCCAAATTTGTATGCAAAACACTGTGATAATATATTATTTTTTTTGGGTAAATATGTATTTTTTTAAAATCATAATAGGGGTTCATTTTAACGGGCTGCAATATTTCAAATAATGTTTCAAAGAAACAAAATACTACTTTTTCAACTTACTTAAGTCAGACATTACTCAACTTAAGCTTTAATGTATAGTTTTATAGGTTTTAGCAATAAAGGGTTGTTTTCACCCCTAAAGAATAAAGAGCGCCCATCGTCATGATATAGATTTTGAAGAGGAGGGTAAGTTAAGCTTAATCCCAAATTTCCATGCACATCTATACATTTTGAAAAATTTGCGAGGTTTTGCACTTTTTCTAGCTTCGTTTTCTGGACTACACGATTTTTCAACGCGTACTTAAATTTAAATAAAATCAATATTAGTTTGCTTATAAATCTAAAATTCCTAATAATAAAAAATAAAATATAAACATTTGACATGGATCACAGCTGGTCTCTTGACTTCAACAAGGACTAGAGACAGACTGCACAGAGCATATGTCGTAAATCCAAATAGTGATACTAAAAATAGCTATAAGAGATATCGATGTTAATTGAGCAAGCTTATAAAAAAAACAAAGGCAGATTATTTTATGGATGGATTGAACAATGTCAGTGGGGACCCAAAAAAAACTTGGGAAATGTTAAACAAGCAACTAATGATATTAAGTCTAAAACCAATATCTCTGTTCTGAAGAGTGCCAGTGGAAACAACCAAGAACTGGTCGATCAGGCAGACATCGCCAACGAACTTTGTAGCTACTTTAGTACTATTGGAGCCAAACCAAGGAAGTTTAAAGGTGTATGGAAGCCCAATGCTATGGCCCATTCGATCAAAAAATGTCCAGCCCAGTATGAAAATAACTGTCATAGTTGGCCCCGCCGATTTTGCGCAATAACGAAATTCCACGAAATAATTTAATGTGTTGCCTACTTACACACTGATAAATCAGTGTGTAGTTAGGCAACACATTATACTTTTATGAGAGCCGTATTAGTTTCGATTGTTTTGCTTTTTGTGATTATATTTTGTGGTTGCAGAAGTTTTTGGATTGATAAAAACCTTCTTATTTTAGTGATTAGTGTTTATTAAATTGTGACTACAATTTTGTGTTTATTGTTTGTTTCTTATAATATCGTAACAAAATGACTAGAATCTAAGGGTAACATACCCGGCATTTTTTACTTTAGGTTAGTATTTCTTATATTTAAATTAGGTGCTTCTTATGAGACGTAACGTTAGGTAACCGAATAAATAATAATATATCAATTATGAATAATAGAAAATGAAAATTTCATAGGAAATAGCAGTGAGAAAAGTAAGGCAATCTTAACTATCTTTTATATGATTTCCACAATGTTTGTGTATTTCTGTGGATTATTAAAGAGAAATAAGGTTTACATTTAGGTTCCTTTATTTCATTTAATAATTTAGTACATTCTTTTAAAGGATCAAAATTATTAATTACTGGGCAGACCAGGCAAATTTTAATATATACAGGTCCCTCTAATTGAATGAAAGAAAGTACAATTTTATGCTAAAGTCTCTTTTTGCTTTTTCTGAATTTTTTTTAAGAAAAAATTAGATTTTTGGTTTTTTAAACTTACATTATCAACTTTTTAAGCTCGACATACTGTGGACACATAATATTTAACGCATACTGTTACAATGGATACCTAGGTACCAAATGTTACTAAACATTTTTAACCACTGTTATTCTGTCTCATGAATGTTTGTTATTAGTGAAAAGTAAATGCCTAAAGAGCAGTTGTAAAAATTTTCACTTTTTAATGTACAACCACAATCTTAGGATTAGATTAAACTCATTTACACTATCTTGCCCTTCTTTTATCACAAAATTGGTGATAAGTACATGAAACTATCATACAATGTTTAAAATTTATTTTAAAAAATCTTGTTTTTATTTATTTACAAAGATTTTTGGTAAAGATACAAAACTCACAAAAATATCGACCATTTAAATAGACGGCTTCTTTCCATATTATATCAGATGATATAAAATCCAATATTACACAATAATTTTAAATATTCTATGGTAGTATCGTTTAATAACCAACAATGTTGTGCAAAAAAAACTGAATGCTTGAATTTGACATTTGATGATGTCAACTTTATAGATAGTAACAAAGAATTGTGGAAGTCCGGCTCTGACCTACTATTCATTGCGCAAACTCCGCGGGGCCAACCCCCCTATTCCCGCTGCCCTGCACGCCTGGACAATTTTGTTCTACATTATTGGGCCTTTAAACTTCCTTGCTTAAACTTTTAACTTTCGATTCGAGACACAAGTAAGGTAGTATTAGGCCACAATTATAAGCAAAGCCTAGGTGAATTGCAAAATCCCATTTTTTTAAATATTTAAGTAAGTTTAGTTTAGTGTTAATTTTTTGAAAAAAATTAAAAAAAAAATAATATATTTAGAAAATTTATACAATTATAACATAAGTAAATTTAAAACCACACTTATAAGCAAACCCAGTGACTTGTAAAACCTTGATTTAATTTTCTTTTTCGAAAAATAATATTTAAATAAGTTTAATTTTGGGTTAGCTTTTTGAAAAAAATAGGATAATTGGGGTAGGTCACCCGAAACCAAGAATTAGTATAAAATATTTTTAAAATTTGTACAACTGTTACATAACTAAGGTAGTATTAGATCACACTTATAAGCAAAGCCCAAGTGAATTGTAAAACCTTAATTTTATTTCCTTTTTTTTAAAAATAATATTTAAATAAGTTTGATTTTGGGTTAGCTTTTTGAAAAATTTAAAATATATAGAATAATAGGGTAGGCCTCCTCGTAATCAAGAAATATTATAAAATATTTTTAAAATGTGTAATATTATAGCACATGTAAGGTAATATTAGACTACACCAATAAGCAAAGCCCAAATAAATTGTAAAAATTAATTTTATTTTCATTAAAAAAATTAAAATAAGTAAGTATAATCTTGGTAGGTCTCTCCGTAATTAAGAAATATTATGAAATAATTTTAAAATTACTACATACCAGCTGGATAATATAGAACCGAACTTTTATCGGACCCTGTATGCACTAGTGAGTAAATCCTTTTTAACAGCTCCATTTCAGTTCACTTCTTTAGTCCCGTACTATTTTTACACTTAACTAAGAGACCTATTCACTATTTTTGTACCTAAATACACACAATTTTAGGGATCCACCTTTCGATGTTACTTGTTCGAGGTCCAAAACACAAATGACTAATAAATCTCCCGGGTTTGTTTATGTTTTTCTTATGCTGATAATCGAGGTACCAGTGACTCACCTCTTTTGTGTAAGTTTGCTCTTTATATATCTTTGTAAAAAATATTTATATAACGATGTGTAATTTGTGGTCTTTTCGTTTTACAAAACCTACAGACTTTAAAAATGTATATAAAAAATTAATATTTTAAAACATATACCGTGGATTAAAAAAGTGTGGAGCAAAAGAAAACAATATACGGTGGATTAAAAAAGTGTGGGGTCAAAGAAAATAATACGGTGGATTAAAAAAGTGTGCAGCCAAAGGAAACAATACACGGTGGATAAAAACGTGTGAAGCAAAAGAAAACAATATACGATGGATTAAAAAAGTGTGGACCAAAAGAAACAATATACGGTGGATTAAAAAAGTGTGGAGCAAAAAAAAACAATATACGGTGGATTAAAAAAAGTGTGAAGCAAAAGAAAACAATATACGTTGGATTAAAAAAGTGTGGAGCCAAAGAAAACAATATACGGTGAATTAAAAAAGTGTGGAGCCAAGGAAAACAATATACGGTGAATTAAAAAAGTGTGGAGCCAAGGAAAACAATATACGGTGGAATAAATAAGTGTGGAGCCAAAGAAAACAATATACGGTGGATTAAAAAAGTGTGGAGCAAAAGAAAACAATATTCGGTGGATTAAAAAAGTGTAAAGCAAAAGAAAACAATATACGGTGGATTAAAAAAGTGTGGAGCCAAAGAAAACAAGATTAACGGTGGATTAAAAAAGTGCGGAGTAAAAGAATATATTTACATGTTGGTAATGATCTCTGTTTAATTATGTGTTTATTTGTCAAGTAATATTTAAATTACATGTAAATACCTAGAGAGTTGTAAAGAATATCTTTAAATAAATAAGTTTAATTATTAAAGTTTAGTATATTTATAAAATGGACCCAGTTTTTATGTATTTTGTAGAAGAGCACAGCTTTGGGAAAACAAAAAATTATTGTCTTAAATCACATCAGTGTTTTAAATGTATTTTAGCTGAAAATTTGTGTACATATTTTTAAATATATTCGTAATTTTTTTGATTAAATTATTACTTCCTGGTATAATTTTTACAGTTTTGTTAAAATACTAAAAATACTTACATAAAAAAATGTTAAATTGTAAACATAAAGTTCTTTTTTGTGTTAAACACGGTCTTAAATAAAAAACTAAGACATTTAGTTTAATGTTGTCTTTTAGGTACAAGAGTGAAACATGTTATACTTTTTGTAAAAACAAAAAAAAATACTACACAGAATAACAGTTTTTAGTACATTGTTACCATTCATAAAGACCTATAAAATGCAATAAATTTCAGTTCTATAATTCTAAAGGTTTTTTAATTAAGCTAATTTTAATTTTAAAATTACCAATATCTCAAAACTGGCCTTTTTTAGTTGTCTTACTATTATTCTAGGGCGACGATATGCATCTTTTATTGACAAATTAATGACAGTATTAATTGCCCTGCTTTCATAACCAAATTCGATTAAAAATTCCTAATTGGTCACATCGGTATTCTGGGTTCCATTTCATGGTACTAACTATGGTATTTTTGCTCTAGTCTCGCGAGCCCTTGTATATTTCATGAATGTTCACCCTACTGTAGTTCCTTTTGGAAGTTCACTTAAATTTACCAGTTTTTAACATTCCAAATTGTAATTAGTGTACTTAACATAACGTTAAATAAATTATTGTTTTACCAATAAGTGCGAGCGTTTTTGTTACTTTTTCACCTTAGGGCGTAAAAGTGCAATTTTACGCCCTCAAATGGGAGCGTAAAATTATATTTTATGCCCGGTCGTACAGAAATGTGTTTAATACTTTTTTAACATAAACGACTTTCTTACGATTGGATAGGAAGTCCTTCTAAGTAATATAATATCTTCGTTTGTCAATTACAAGAAAGCTTGGTCAATACGCACATACAGCTGTTAATTCAGCTAGGTGCCATAGAAAAAAATAATTGTTTTCACCTTAGAATTAGGTACCAAAACTGTAAAGTATAAAATGTGTAAAATTATGGAATAAATTTGAATTGAATACTGGAGGCTCCCTTGCCACCTGACCATGCATGCGAAAATATCTCCTTTCTCGCGCGAAGTGCTGATAGTAGTCGACGGGAACTTTTTAAAATTGGCGAGGCTGCCGCCCAGCGTCAACATGTGGAGTGAATAAGGGGAGTTTAACCCGTTTTTCTTTCTCTCTCGCATGCTTGTCCACCCGGCCAAGCGGCAAGTCTACCTCTAGCAGATATATTTTCGATGGATAACCCATGTCAACATATTAAACTATTTCCATAACACCCTGTATAGTACAAATTCGACAGAGGTTAAATGATGAGTTGAAAACAGCTAAAACCACAGGATATAATTCTTTAATTTATAACAGCAAAATTAATAATTAAATTAGTTGGGTATTTCCTTCGAGCATATTTCTCCCTGGAGGCAGCTCGTCAGTGCGAACAGCGGGCAAGAAATACTATACCGGTATATACAAGTCGCTGCCGAAAACAATCACATTTAGGGGCCGGAAATGAGGGATTAGACTTATTGGCACTTGCTCTCTCGCACGGCCCAGCAGCAAAGTGCCTCTAGAAGGTATATGCCCGAAGGCTAATCCCCAGAACAAGAGCGATTAAAGTTTCAGATCAACTTTTTGAAATATCCTTATTCGAATAATTATAACTCTTGCGTGTGTCCCGGTTGTCAAATGCCTAGGCAGCCCTAATTAAGGACCGTCCTAACCCTATTTTATGGTAAAATCAAAGAGTAATGATTGTTTTGTAAAATGTTTAGTCGGGTGGGACAAATTTAATATTTATTTCATAAACCTCCTTTATTTCCGTATTTTTACTGTGTTACATCTCTTTATCAAAGGCAGTTATTTAAAATTTTACAATGGAAAAAGGCCCTGACGAGAAAATATCAACTATTTCGAAAGGGCTGGTCGAATTAATCCCGAAACAGGTACATGAAGGAATGTGTAACAGTGGTGATGAGGTAGAATTTTCTACATCTCTTTCTGTTAAAAAAGATGTTTCTGAGCAAATTGATAATTACTTCTCCAAAGAATTAGTTAAAAATGAGGATGACGATCTAGGAGATGTTTTTATAGAAGATAAAATGTCCTTCTTTTCAACTGTAAAATTAGAGTTAGATAACAGAGCTTTGGAATTTAAAGGCTTGCAACATATTTCGGAATCTCAGGTCATGAATTTGGATGGGTAAGTTAATATCAATAATAGTAAATTTATGTAATTAAATTTTAAGGCTTTGATTCTGTTCTTAATACTAGCCTAGTGAACACCGTGAAGATCTTTTAGGTCTGTGGACCAAATCGAGGAATTATTTTTATCTTTATATATTAAAATTACATTTTTTTTTATTATTTAAAGATCCAATGATTTATCTACTGAACAAATTGTAAGGGATGTGAAAGTTGAAGACACCACAGTGACATGTGATATTATAAAATCATACAAAACAAACATTGAAGAGTGGAACATAAAAAATGAAGAAGTGGACATCAAGGAAGAAGATCTAGAGCAATCCCAAAACAGGTATGTACTCTTTTTAAAATAACTTCAGATATCACATACACATTATAACTACAGTAACTGCGGTTACTAGAAAGCATAAATAATTAAAATTTTAATATGATAAAACAAGAAAACAATGTTAATTACAATAAATTTGGCTCATTTCCCACAGAAATAAATCCTAATTACTGTCACCATTTTCCTAGCTTTGGCAACTGTATTTGTTTATATAGCAACATGTGAACGTATTTTCTCTCGATGTTCGCCCCACTCGAGTAGGTGAGGGTCCAAACCTATTATCAAAAACTTAGCATTGTTTTGTGCATCTATAGTGAAAACTATAATTGTCTTTGCTCCAATTAAACTTTTTTGTTTTCCAGCATGTTGGTTAATTACTTTGGCCATGAAAAATATGAAGATCATTTACACTATAATGAAAATCAATGTGATGACCAAACAATGCAAAAGCAGAATTTAAAGAGGCCTTCTCATCAAATAAAACTTAGTCAAACGTTGAAATGCGATCAGTGTAATTTTCAAACTTTGCACAAACGGAGTTTAAACATGCATCTTTTCAGGCATAAAAATCCCGAAGATATTTGTATGTTTAAGTGCAGTCAGTGTGATTATAAAAGTCTTCGAAAGTCTAATCTAAAAATGCACGAACTGAAACATAAAAATCCCAAAGATATTAACATGTTTAAATGCGATTATTGCAATTATCAAACTTTTTACAAAAATGATTTAAAAAAACACGAACTTCGACATAAAAATCCCGAAGAAGTTACCATGTTTAAATGCGATTATTGCAATTATCAAACTGTTTACCAAAAGCATTTAAAAAAACACGAACTTCGACATAAAAATTCTGAAGAAGTTAACATGTTTAAATGCGATTATTGCAATTATCAAAGTGTTTACAAATATTATTTAAAAAAACACGAACTTCGACATAAAAATTCCGAAGAAGTTAACATGTTTAAATGCGTTTCTTGCAATTATCAAACTTTTTACAAAAATGATTTTAAAAAACACAAACTTCGACATAAAAATCCTGAAGAAGTTAACATGTTTAAATGTGATCAGTGTGACTATCAAACTTTATTCAAAGGTAATTTAAAGGAGCACAACATCCGACATAAAAATTCTGAAGAGGTTGATATGTTTAAATGCGAACAGTGTAATTTTCAAACTGTACACAAACGTAGTTTGAAGTTGCATCTTCTTAGGCATAAAAATCCCGAAGATATTTGTTTGTTTAAATGCAGTCAGTGTGATTATAAAAGTTTTCAAAAGTCTAATGTAAAAATGCACCAACTGATACATAAAAATCCCGAAAATATTAACATGTTTAAATGCGATTGCTGTGAATATCAAACTTTTAAGAAGGATCACCTAAAAAGACACAATCTTAAACATAAAAAATCTGAAGAGGTTTATATGTTTAAATGTAACCAGTGTAATTTTCAAACTATTTACGAAAATAGTATAAAAAGGCACAAACTCCAACATAAAGATTCCAAAGAGGGTTAAATGTTTAAATGCGATTATTGCAATTACTAAACGTTTACAAAGATGTCTTAAAATAACACGAACTTTGACTAAAAAATCCTGAAAAAGGAAACATGTATAAATGCGATAAATGTATAATGCGATAACTTCGACATGAAAATGCCAAAGAGCATGTGCATATTTGTTTGCGAATTAATTACGATAGCTGTACTTGTTCTCCTGTGAGATATCAAATTGAATATGCTTCTATTAAATGGTCTCCTTTTTATAATATTGTCTCTTCAAAATCATACTAAGACAACTTATAAAATTTAAATTTTCTATTATTATTATTATTTTTTTTTTGATATACTAATAAGGTTTTTTGAGTTCTTTCTGATAATATACTCTGAAAAGATAAAATGCTATTCATTATCCTTCTGTAGAGTTTGTCTTTAGAATATTAACTTTGACTTAAGTTCAGAATAAAGAGATAACATTAAATATATTTAAACCGGATTTTAAAAATTTTTATCCTGATGTTTTTAATTTTTTTTTCATAGTAGTATTTGTATTTTTTTTTTTTCTTTTTGATTAAAATATTATTTTTTAATTTAATTTTAAGTTTCCCTTACAGTTTTGTTAAAATACTACAACAACTTGTAAAAATTTTCACTTTCGAAAGATTGGTGTTTACTTTTAAAAATCCTACTTAACAGATCGGGTACAGTTTGTATCTATAAATAATTACAAATCCTCTAACTTTTATGCTACATCAGGAGTACCGCAAGGTTCAACACTGGGTCCTCTTTTGTTTCTGTTATTTATCAACCACTTAGATATTCAGGATGATCTAAATAGGTTGTATGATTGGAGTTTGAAGAACCGCTTACCTTTTAATATTGATACATGTAAACATATTAGATTTTCACATTTAAAAAATCCCATAGATTATACGTTTAACATAAACAATCAATATATTAAAAAAGTAGAACTTCATAAAGATTTAGGCGTAACATTTGACACTAAACTATCTTTCCAACATCATATTGAAGATATAGTAAGTAAGGCTTACAGAAATCTAGGATTTGTTTTACGTAATTCAAAAAACTTTAAATCTATAAAGACATTAACTACACTTTTTAACAGTTTCGTTAGGTCAAAATTAGATTATGCCAGCATTATTTGGTCTCCATGCTATACAAAATATATTATTATGTTGGAACAAATACAAAAAAAATTTATTTGTATATCAGATATTATATTAAAAAAGCAACATGTATACAACAACTACCCAGTAAACTTAAAGAGATATAACCTTATGACTTTATTTAACAGAAGAATTTACACAAGCATATTGCATTTTTTAAATTTATGAATGGATTATCCTTTGATAATGTAACTTTAAAATCGGTGAATCTGTGTGTTCCCAACAGGACTAGAATGGTTGGCTTTAGAACTTTTAATATTTTATTTATTTATTTATTTATTTATTTATTAATAGACGGGATACCCCAATATAAAAGTAATAAAATACAAAGCAAAAAAAAATATAATATTTTCACATAGTGCATACTAACATTACTCTTCAATACTACATATATATATATCAGTCCACAATATTTCAATAAATGTAAGCTACTAAATGACTCATTAGTTTTGATTAACCAATGCAGTCCGGACCGCATACCTAAACTTATTGAGCGAGCTTCCGAAAGGATCTATGTCAGGATGTCTATTTAGGAAGTTAAGAGAGCGATCCAAAGGAGAATGAATTCCATAGTTGGTTCTATGAGTATCGACAAAGAACAAATCATTTTGTCTTAAGTGGCGTATAGGGACTTTCAGATTAATTTGATTTAAAAGGGATGGACAATCTATATGCCCATTCAGTAATTTGTATATCAAGCAAAGATCACTTTCCCTCCTTCTATTTTCTCACGAATGCAAATTCAACCAAGCGGGAGTCGCTTCATGCTCATTCATAATACCCAGTCTGAATGCGCAATGTTTAATAAATTTATTCTGTACCCTTTCAATAGAAGCATTATACGTGTTATAAACGGACACCACACAGCAGAGGCATACTCAAGGTGAGATCTCACCAGTGAACAATATAATAACCTCAAGGAATTAACAGAGAGATCGCTCCCGATTCTCAAAATAAATCCCAACATTTGAAATGCCTTCCCTGTTATAAAAGAATAGTGGTCATTAAATGTTACCCGATCATTCATGAGGACTCCCAAGTCCTTAATACAGCTGACAGAACTCAAATTAATTCCATTAATAGTATATATATTTTAAATTTTATTTCTTTTTTTACAAAAACTAATTGTATTGCACTTTTTGGGATTCAGAGATAAACTGTTGACAGAGCACCAGTGCACAAACATGTCGAGGTCATTTTGCAGAGCCCCACAGTCATCCTCAGTTTTAATCACTCTGTACAATTTCATATCGTCAGCGAACAGCAGGAACCTACAGTTGGTCAGGCTCTATCCTATGTCATTAATGAATATATTAAAAAGAAGGGGGGCGCAATGATCACCCTGAGGAACACCCGAGGTCACGTCAATGCTTCTGGATACAGAACCACCCACCTTAACTCTTTGCCTACGACCAACTATCATACTTCTCAACCAGGCCACTGATCTATCACTAAAACCAACCGCCCTCAGTTTTAACAGAGAATTGTGATTTATTCTGTCAAATGCCGGTGTAAATTGAGTCAACCTGACAACCGTCCTCCAAGGCACGCAACAGATCGCTCACATAAGTAACCAGATTGGTAACGGTCGACCTACCCGGCATAAAACCATGCTGCTCGTCCACAATAAAGCCCCCACAGGACCACCTTAGCTGGTCATAAATTAGACTATCCAGCAACTTTGGGATTGCTGATTGCTTAGAGATGCCTCTATAGTTTTGGACATCCTCCCTTTCGACAGACTTAAAAATTGGAATTACAAAACTCTCCTTCCATATTCCCGGAAGCTCGCCCTCATTTAGAGACATATTAAATAACAGATAAAGTGGTTTTGTTATGCTAAATACTAAATTAATCAACAAATACTCAGGCACATTATCAGGGCCGCATGCCAACTTTGAAGGAAGTTTAATTATCTTATCGAATACTTCTGAAATGGATACTGGTTTGAGCTGAATGTCAGCATTTTCATTTATATTAAAGTCAGTAATAGCCTCATCACTGTCACAATATACTGTACTGAAATAGTCTGAAAAAATATCAGCAATATCCCGACAGTAGTCGGCCATTTTATCATTATAAAACATACATTCAGGTAAATCAAATGATTTTCTTTTATCATTTACAAACTTCCAGAAGTTCCCAGGATTCTCAGAGATATCATCCTCGACCGAACCAAAACCTTACAATGAGCCCTTAGGTGAGAGAACCGAAGATAATCTCCCCGAGAACCGTGAGTCAAATAAGATTTGTGAGCGATTTTTTTCTTTATGATAAAACTTCGAAGTTCAGCACTAAAGTATTTGGGAAAATTAGAGCTTTTAAAACGTTTGACAGGAACATAAGCAGATATACCACTATTAAGAATATCATAGAACAAGGAAGCAGCCTCATTCACTCCCAGACCAGCGAACAGCACGTCCCAATCAACAGATGCAAGATCTGCATTTTTAAAATCATTATAGTATTCTACGTTTTTTATACTTGTACTTACTGGAAATTTAACTTCACATATGTAGGCAACGTGATGTTCGCCATTCGGGAACAACAGGTCTTCGGCCGGAAAAACAAACAACTCTTTAAAATGTGTAAACAATAGATCAAGAAATATTCCTCGATTATTTGGTTACGTTAAGACATATTATAGAATGAACTATCAAAGAAAATCTCCTGTAAATTCAATGATCATAAATTATAATAAATATTAACAATTTTGTGATATATTTGGTGACTCTAATAAAATGTTTTGTAAGAAAATTAAGAATGTATTATATGGTAAAAATAGTAGTGTAATTTGTAGTTAGAGTATTGGTAGTAGAATATAGGTATAAATTAATTAGTAAGTATTAAGTAGCATAAGGAACTGGACACTTGGAATACTCTTATTGTGTTCCAAGTGTCCCCATTATAAACACAACCTGTAATTAGGCTTAGATATTGTATGTATCCGCCTGTTGTTGTTAAATAAATAAATAAATAAAAAGGTTAAATTGTAAACATAAAGTTCTTTTTTGTGTAAAACACAGTCTTTAATAAAAAACGAAGACATTTAATTTTCTGTTGTCGTCTTTTCGGTACAAGTCTGAGACAAGTTATACTTTTTGTAAAATAAATACTACACAGAATAACAGGTTTTGGTACATTGTTACCATTCCTTAAGACCCATAAAATGCAATAGATTTTAGTTCTATAATTCCTAAGGTTTTGGAAGTATGCTAATGTTAACTGAACTTTTTTAGTTGTCTTACTATTATTCTAGGCGATATGCATGTTTTATTAATGACAGTACTAATTGCCCTGCTCTTCATAACAAAATTCAATTAAAAATTTCTAATTGGTCATATCGGGGTAATCAGGTTCCATTTCATGGGACTAACTATGTTATTATTGCTTCAGTCTCGCGAGCGTTTGTAGATTTGAATATTCACCCTATTATTGTTCCTTTTGAAAGTTCACTTAAATTTACCAGTTTTTAATATTTCAAATTGTAATCAGTGTACTTAAGATAACGTTAAATAAATAAATTATTGTTTTGCCAAAAATTAAGGTCTTGTTTAATTTTATTCTTGTTTTATAGATTTATAAATGCGGGCGTTTTTGTTACTTTTTCACCTTAGGGCGTAAAAATTCAATTTTACGCCCTTAAATGGGAGCGTAAAATTGTATTTTATGTCCTTTTTATAATTGGATAGGAAGTCCTTCTGAATAATATAATATGTTCGTCTGTCAAATACAAAGAAAGCCTTGTCAATACTAGAGGCTGCCTT
>JAHBCN010005282.1:0-56773 GCA_019359885.1 Listronotus oregonensis
TAAAGTTTAATAAAGAAAAAGTTGAAAACGGTTTGTGATATTTTGGAAATATGTAAATTAATCCAGAGCGTACTTTTTTTTAGTTGAGAATATCAATAATCATCAAAACCAAGTTTCCTACTAATGTTATTAGCACAATAAGTAATGTTGTGACTGCTTTAATAGTGCTTTAAAGCGTTTTATATGTTTTCAAAGCAGCCAGTTACGGGGGTGAATAAAAAAAATACGAACATGTGAAAATTTTTGAATATCAATATTTCTCGCTCAAAATCGGTACATAGCCGTAAAGTGTTATTAGAAACATAATTTCTCTGTAACATTTTTTGAAATTTTCACAAATTGACCCATTTTTTGAATATTGTTTTACAAAATAACCAATTTGACAATTGACATACATTATCTGTCAAATATGACTTGGTGTATTTTAAGTTATTTCAGAAGCAGAAGTGATTGCCATCAAAAGTTTTTTTCTAACTGCAATATTTAAAAAAATTCTCATATGGTTCCAACTTTATGGCGGACATTGTATATATATATATATATATATATATATATATATATATATATATATATATATATATATATATATATATATATATATATATATATATATAAATATATATATATATATATATATATATATATATATATATATATATATATATATATATATATATATATATATATATATATATATATATATATATATATAAATGATTAATAATATATTATATATATATATATATATATATATATATATATATATATATATATATATATATATATATATATAAATATATATATATATATATAATTTAACTAGGTTTAATAATTTTTTGGGTGTAAGGTTTTCTTTATAATTTAAAACAACAAAATATTTCTTTACATTTCGCACCTACATGGAGGTCTTTCTTAAAAAAAGTTTCTCTTTTTTGATATTATCAAAAGTATTTTCTACCATTTAGGGTATTATTAGGTTAAAAGTCACACAGAGATATATGACAACTGACATTTACAAAAATTATATGGTCCTAATTATTATATTTTTTTATATACTAAACGTTAACAAATAAACATTAACACAATAAACATTTTTTTTTTTTTGAATCAAAGGATACGTACCTTGAAAAATGTTTTTCATGATTATTTTAAAAGCTATGAAAAGAAACTACTTTTTATTATTTAACTAAATTAGAATATATGTATTTAACTTAAGATCCTTTTTGTTGTTTACGCAATTGTTATTTTTATTTTAATTTAATTTTTTTATATACATTTTTTCTTCACCGTAAGTTAAAGATAGTTTTTATCCTATTTTAATATATTTGTTTTTGCAAAATTAAAGGTGTTCTTTGTCTCCTGTTCGTGTTGTGTAATGCGGTAGAGGCGGTTTTTTGGTATTTGTGACCATCTAAGCGACTGGCAAGACGTTCCTGTCATTGCGGAATTGCGAAAGAAATGTTTTGCCCATTATGGTGGGTTTTGTCGAAGGATGACATTTTGTAATATCCTTTAGAAACATATCACGAATATAAAATTTGATATACTTTTTTCGTTCAGTCAATTGCTTTTAAACCCATCTTGGATAAACCAAATAAAATGTAGAAAGGTCTACAAAATTATTATTATCTGATGCAAAAGCTACATCTTTTTTAGCAGGTTTTGATAAATTAATTCATATCACCGTTTTGTCTTCGGGTATAATTACACATTCACCTGATACTGGCGAGGAGTGTATATCTTTTTTAAAATTCCAAATTTTTAATAATTGACTATATTCATTTATTTTTTAAAATAAATTTCGAAACTACTAACACCCTTAGCAGTTAAAATTCTTATGAATGAGCACATTTCTTTGCTGGTAAAATTCTTTAGCAACGCATTGTAAACAGTGATGATAGCCTGATATTAGAAATAACAAATTTAATAAACTAAGAGAGTGGAGACTATTTAAATAGGAACTAATCCCTTATTTACTTTCAAGATTCGGATGCACTTCATGCTCATTCTGGATTTAATTTGAAATAACCACGTGTTTTAGGTGACTACTTTAACAGTTATTCTGACAATAACCTTTAGGTCCCAAGAATATCCAAATAATTCAAAGTGTACTGTTCAGAAAACCTGTTAACACACCAGTTTGTGAAGTCATTAAAGAAGAACAAAATCAAAATTTAAAAAAAGTGTTTAAACATTGTTTAAAATTTATTAATTTTACAAAGCTGCTTTTATCATATACTGGCAAGAGTATCTGTTAATTTTGGTGTCATTTTTTTAACTTTTAAAAGACACAGTGGCTAAAAAATATGTAAAGGTACTTAACTTATATATAGTCAATAAAATCCCAATAATAGAAGAAAATCCTTTTGGTTCTAAATTCCTTGTAGTAACCGTAGGTAATCCAAGTGCAGACTTATAGTAAAACTGATGTACTATTAAAATTTGATAAAACTTATATCCCATTTGCCCCAAACCATATATTAAAATATCAAACTTTGGTAAGTTTAAATAAGAAAAATTCAAATGAGACATTTTAAATTTTCTACAGAAATAAGTCATATGATATTTACCTTAAAGATTAAATTAAAAGTAATAATAGTCGCCATAAAAAAAAAATTAAACATTTAACCGGACTATAGCATTAGCTAAAGCTTGCAAACTACTTCTTTATTTAAACCATTTTAACACCATCACCCACAAGGAGTGCAATGCAAGATTTCGATAAATAATAAATTGACAGTGTCAGATAGCTGGTTAAGTGCTTGAGAATTTATTTCGTAGAACTATTTTAATAATTCATGTCCGCGAGTTTGCAGTCAGATAAATCATGTGGCAAGTTTGCTAAAAGCAGAAAACGAAATCAGAAACCAGAAACGCAAACAGTAAAGGTAGTTACTTTGATGGTACAGCTGGGTCTAAAGTGTGACAACATAAGTTAAAAATTATAATACATATATTATTTTTGTTTTTTGGGAATTTCGCTCAATTATTTTAAAAATTAAAAAACAAAGTGCATGGACGTTTCAGTTTATGGTCAAACCATTATTTTAATATACCGGGACCGGGTGACACAGCGGATATGTAACAGCCCATAACTTTTTTATTTATTGGAATTAATTTTTAAAGTTTGGTTGATGCTCCTATAATAAGGACAT
Source organism: Listronotus oregonensis (assembly GCA_019359885.1). NCBI lineage: Eukaryota > Metazoa > Arthropoda > Insecta > Coleoptera > Curculionidae > Listronotus > Listronotus oregonensis. Next base: position 3,156 of record JAHBCN010005282.1, read on the forward strand.
GCTATTAATGATTAAATAAAACCAATTTTTTTACTTCCGGTTTAACCGGAAGTAAGCCTAAATTTAAAATTTTAAATAGCACCATGTATATATTTTTAGCCTACCTGATCCGCCTCAAATTCTCCTTTCAACCATGTGTCACACTTGTTATTTGATTTTAAAATGGCTGCAAAATCGATTTCTTTCCAAAATTTTAGGAGGCCATGACGTGACAATAACAAATGATCAGCATGTAAAAGACGTTGAGATTTGAAGAATAAGTTGTACAAATTTTGTAATTTTGTTAATTTTTGTCCAATTAATATGAAATAGAAATATGGGTTAATTTTTAAAATTTTAGAAATATATTTTTTTATTTAAATTCAAGATCGTTGCTCTTGACATATCAAAAGCTTTCGAACAGATCTGGCATGATGGGCCTCTTAACAAACTTCCTTCTTACCGTCTGCCACCTAAGCTTTGCTCTTAGCTCTCCAGTTTTCTTTCTAATTGACGTATATCACTTACGGTAGATGGTCATTCTTCCAGCTTCTATCAATTAATGCTGGGGTGTCCCAAGGCTCAGTGCTGGCACCCACGCTCTTTCTTCTGCACATTAACGATCTTCTCTCTTCCACAATCAATCCCATTCATAGTTTTCCGTACGATAGTACCCTACACTGTAGTATTCAATTTCTTAAGTCATCATGTAATTTTGATTTAGAAAACAAGCGCAGGTCAATGCACATATCTCTTTCACAAGACCTCAAACTTATCTTGGATTGAAGCGCCAAAAATCTTGTTCAGTTAAAAAAAAAATCTGCCAATCCTCATCCGTTACCTACCTATGAGTGGCCAAGTTCTGCAGAACAAAGAGTCGTTTAATCTTGTCGGCGTTACTTTTGAGAATAACCTCAACTGACACAAACACATTCCATCCATAGCCGCGGCAGCTGTAAAAAAGCTTGGATTCCTCTTTCGAGCCAGAAAGTATTTCTCTTTTTCCAATCTGTATACTCTGTATGTATCCCAAATCAGTCCCCCTTTAGAATATTGTTCTCATGTCTGGGGAATGGCGTCCCCTACAACACTTAGCATTCTGGACTCCATTCAAAGAAGAGCCGTCCGTCTTATTAATGATCCCACGCTTACAGAAAAGATTTCTCTTTTTGCCCACCGTCGAGGTGTAGGGGATCTGCCGCTCTTCTATAGGTATTTTTACGGTTTCTGCTCAGAGGAGTTGGCCAGTATAATTTCTTCTCTGGCAGCTCGCAACAAAGCAACACGTAGTGCAACTTTTATGCATCTCTTTACAGTTCAGCCCCGAACTTCCCGCTTTTTTCGTTCCTTAATCCCTAGAGTGTCAAGACTAAAAAACCTGCTGCCCGCAGAAGTTTTTCCTTCTTCTCCCAATCTCCAAATATTTAAGTCCGGTGTGAACAAACTTCCTCTCACCACACTTAAGACACCCACGGTACGTTAGTACTTAGGCATCAGCCTTCGTGGACTGTCCCAAGATAAAAAAAATGTGATTTAAAACAATAAAGTTTAAATAAATCGCATAAAAAACCAATATTATTTATGGTATGTTATATTCTTAACAAGAGAAATTAATATACTTACTATGTTTTTAGATTAAAATGTATAGAGTATTTCATTTACCCAATTATACGGGGTTACTTATTCTAAAAAGGCAGATTTTATCAACAATCATTATAAAAAAACTTGTTTTAACTTTTTTTATCTCTATTAACAAAGAAAAGATAGTGTAATTATGAAACTGACATTTTTTTTGTTTTTTCCCGTATCTCATGAACAAGCGAAAATTTTCAAATTTTGATTTTACTCTTTGAAGGGTACAGGGAAAAAACGGGCTAAGTCAAATTTTATAATTTTGAGAAAAAGCAATTTTAAATTTCAAAACGCTACAAAAACTAAAGTTTTGGATTGATAAAATTTTCTTTTTACCGATATGTTTTCCAACTATCCGAGATCTGTAGGACATAAACTGCAAGCATTTTAAAAAATTATTGATTGAAAAATCAACAATTTATTGATAACTGCCAGTGTCATAGCGCGTTTTTTTCCTGAATTGATAACAATTTTGTTTGGGAAGTACGTTTATTTTACTTAACATCCAGCGTTATGCCTATATAACTAATAAAGTGAAACAAAACTAAACTAAAAAATAATCCTTGGTAATCTCACATATGTTTACCTAAAATGAAAACTTAATAGTTTGATTAGTGTAAGAAAATAAACTAGATTCTTTTTTTTTGTTTACTTCAAAAGTTTTTTTAAAGAAAATAATTTTCCCATATTCCCAGTTAATTATGCACCAGTAAGGTAAAATTATCTTGGCTTCTTTTCCACAGAACTTTAAAAAACTCTTTAAATTTTTCGGTCGAAATTGGTATTGGACACAAAAGCGTTTAAAATAGCGAGCACAATGCTGCCGAATAGACAGATAAAAACGCGACATAGCCCGTGTTGCTGGTTACCGCACAGATTTATTACGTTATTCCCTGGTACGGGATAATTTTTTTATTTAATATAATAATAATAATAATAATAATAATAAATGTCTTGATTTCTGAATAATAATCGATTACATATTACAACAAAAGATAAAAAAACTTAAATTCAGAAAAAGGCGGAGTTCAGATGAGGTATCCTTGAATGCCTCCCTGATCATACTCAACCATTAATTAATTACATAACAAAAAATATAAATAATCAAAAGAAATGTCTTCCAGTATTCAAAAAAAACCCAAACAAACAAACATATAATGGCGTACTAGGCAAAAAAAATAGCTAAAAAACAAAAGATTGATTACACAATACACATTTCTTACTAATAATCACATAAAAAAGCTTACCCAAAATATATTTCATGTAATGCACTTTAAAGGCAGACTGTGAAAGATGTTTTAAATTTTTCGGCTAAGAGTTAAAAAATTTAGCCATATTATTCGATGATATGGTGGTGTTATTTTTCCTCGAAATCTGATATTAATATTATGTACATGGGTCCTAAAGACAATACGCTTATAAAGATATGATGGACGTTTGGAGCAGATAATTTTATAACAGAAGCATGCTTGATGTAACTCTCTCCTCTCTTCCATGTTCAACCAATTGGACTGTACCAACGTATGCGAGATATGCTGATACTTTCTTACACCATGAATGAGCCTTAAGCAAGAGTTTTGCACAAGTTGAATTCGCGTTTATCCACAACCGTAAGACAATTTCCGTAAACTACATCCCCATGGTTAAACAAGGAGAGTACAAGAGAGTTACATAACAACGTTTTTATATGTCTTAAAAGATATGGCGATTTTGATATATATTTTTAATCTAACAAATGCTCGCTGAATACAACTGACACATGCCATTAAATCTGAGGGAACTGTCAAAAATCACACCCAAATTGCGAACATTATCTTTCACTGGCAGAACCGTATTATCTATTTCTACATTAATTATATTTTTTACCGAGGCCACATCTGCTTTCGGCCAAACACCATTACACAGGATTTTTGGGATTTAACAAAAGGGAATGTTCTAATGATAATTTATTTAATAAATTAAGTTCTTTACTTAAGGTATTACAGCCATCTACAGCTGGGCTCGATCAAATGATAGATATACTTGCGTATCGTCCGCGTAATACTGAGCAGAGCATGATTCCAAAGCATTTGAGAGAAATGAAGTATAAATGGCATATAAAAGTGGAGATAAAGCAGAGCCCTGAGGCACACCACTCCCAATCATTATAGGGGATGACACCTCAGTACCAATTCGCACAGCCTGATATCTGTGAGACAGAAAGTTGGAGAAAAAATTTACTGCGCTTTCAGAAAGACCAATGTGATGTAAGATTGCTAAAAGTAACTCCTGGTTTATGGTATCAAAGGCCTTTGAGAAGTCTAATAAGGCCAAAATTAATTTTTCCTTCATCGATAGCCTGGAAAAGATCATCGGATACATTTGCCAGAGCTGGTGAACATCCATGGCCATCCCGAAATCCGGACTGAGTTTCGGGTAGAATGTTATTTGCTTCGACATGTTCATTTAACTGAATATATATAACCCTTTCCAAAACTTTGGACTCACAGGGCAGGACACTTATCGGTCGTAGATCCTTAAATTCTTGTGGAGACGAATTTTTAGGAATTGGAGTTATTAAGGCCTTTCTCCAGAGCTGTGGGAATACTGAGTGCTTTATGCAAAAATTAATAATATGTGTAAAGTATGGTAATAAAAATGGAAAACATAATTTTAAAGTTTGACTACAAATACAATCCACTCCCTCAGCCCGGGATTTGATGCCCATGACAATACCCAATATGAGGCCCTCTGAAACCTCTCTAAACTTCAAATTAGATGCCACCCTTTCATTGACTTTTTCCTTGTACAAGTCAAGAAGCCGTTTATTATTTACTGTAGCCGGAGTTGCTGTAACAAATAAATTAAGTGTATCTGGTTTATTTAGAGAACTGGGAATATCAACTTTCTTTTTTTGATCACAAAAACCGAATTTTTTAAGATCTTGTCAGACGCTTGACGACTGTTTTAACCGTATTACAAAAAAGTTTTTTTTCTCTCTTCTTATTGTTAGAGTGGTTTGGTTTCTAATACTTTGTAGTAATCCCAATGCGCACGGGATTTGGATTTTTTAAAACAAGTTAGGGCTTTGTTTCTTGTCTTAATCATATCACGTATGGTGTTGGTTATCCACGGTTATCTCCTGACCCTTTTCGTACTTTACAGGGATTTTATTTTAGAAGAAAAATCAACAACTTTTCTATTGGATGAAGTCAGCATCTCAATTTCGCTAACAATTGACCTATCCCGTTTGTCCCCTGTACCCTTCATTTTAAGTTTGACCCAAAAGAGCACATGACGCCTTTAATACTTTTTTTAACAATTATTACGGAGATACCCTATAAAAGTGTCCAAAATGGGACACCCTGTACATTAGCCCTTAGGCAAGTGCACCTGAACTTATTGTGTACCAATCAGAACACTAAACAACTAGAAATAAGAATCTATTTCGACATCGAGCGACATGTTTTGAATAATATAAAAGTCTTTTATATACGACTAAATAAAGCGTTCCTCATTAAAGAGAGCATCTTGAAGCAAAACAAATCACCTTTAAAAGACTTTATGAACGCTCGATGCGGGAGCTAGTTTAAAGATCTTTTGTTTTTAGATGTTCGTATATGGCTGTTTTAGTTTAAGGTTAATTGGAGTACATTTTAAGTAATACAGGAACTCGAGAATAGTAATGGATCTTTGTGTTTCAATTCAATAGACAAAAGATTTAATATTTATTAAAAACATACCAATAGACGTATTTTTTGCCGGGAATATTTTTAAATTATCATAATAATTTTTTGTCCCTAGAAGAACTTCTTTTGTGACTATATAAAATCTCCAAATTAATTTTTAATGCCAAATCAACTTATTTGCCACCAAATTTAACAGTTTGTATTTTAAATAAATAAACAGTTTCCGTAAAAATTCATTTCATGCTTAAAAGAATAACTTTGTTTCCAAAACAGCAGATCTTTTATCAGATAAATTATATTTTCTGTCACCACAATACCGCCATTTAATAATTCGGTTGATTCTGGTTAGTTCCGATTAATTATGGTAATGTCATTTGATGGTTTGGTCATTAAACGCATTTTTGGGTGATTGCGCGTACTTTAAAGATAATAATTGTTTTTAAATTTCAGTTTGTATTATTTGGGTTACTCGCCTTTTACTTTTTGGAAAATGGGACCCTCTTGGTCCGGGTCCCGGGGTATACGGGCTGACCCTGTCCACCCTATTGACCCCTATGAACTTCGATCGCTGCAAAAAAAACACCAAAAATCAATGGCGCTTCGGTGCAAGTCGGCCACGTTGTAACAGAAATTAAAACAAAAATTAAACTAAATTTAAGAAATTTTGGTCTAAAACTTAGGATTTATTTTTTTTACTTTTAATGACGTTTTGTCATAAGTGACACTAGGAATTGACTGTGTATTAAGTATTCAAAAAAGACCAGAAAGGTGGGTGTATGGTGTTAATTGATTTTAAGTTTACCTGAATTTACTTCAGCATCAAGCATATGTAACCATGTATTATTTAAATTAACAGATATTGATGCTACACATCTGTCTTTATTTAATAAAATAAATGCACTTTCCTTTATTTTACGTTTTTTTGAACAAGTTTTCTTTGCTAAAATGCTAGAAGAATTCCAGTTTATTATGTGGTTATTATCAAATGCGTGTTAACAGATTTTTGATTTGTGGAATTCTGTGTTTCTAATATATGTTCTATGTTCTTTTATGCGTTTGGCTAATGGTCTGGAAGTTTCACCTATATAAAATTTATTACATTCACAAGGGATCTTATAAATGACATTTTGTTTGTGTTTTCGTTTATATTGTATGGTTTTGTTTTTGTTACTTGGGATCTAATGGTGTTTTGTGTTTTAAAGATAATGCGAATATTATATTTATTACCTATTTGTTGAATTTTATTTGATAAGCCAGGAATATATGGTAAAAATAGATTTGTAATAGGTCTATTTTGATTTTGTCTTAAATTTGGTTGTTCAAATTTTAGAAAGCATTTGATTTATAAAATCAAGAGGATAATTATTTTGAAATAAAATATCTTTAAGAAATTCTTTTTCATTTTTTTTTTTTGATCAGAACAAATTATTTAATTCTATCAAAAAGTCTTTTTACAACTTCTTTTTTTACCATTATTGGGTGATTAGAGTTAAAATTTAAGTATCTGTTGGTTTGTGTAGGATTTCTGTAAATTTTGGTTTCGAAATTATTTACATCTTTTTTTTATTAAAATATCAAGAAAAGGAAGGTGTGAGTTTTGTTCTTTTTCTAAAGTGAAATGAATAGTGGGTTCTTGTGTATTAATGTGTGTTAAAAATTATTTAGACAATTTTCGTCATGTTGATAAATAGAAAAAATGTCATCTATATATCTCCAACAAACTAAAGGTTTATAATGATGATTTTGAACAAAATTTGATTCAAAATTTTTCATAAAAATATTACTTAATAATGGTGATAAAGGTGAACCCATGGCCATGCCAGAAGTTTGTTTGTAAAAGTCAGTGTTATATTGGAAACATGTTGTTTTTACGCAAAAAGTTAATAATTCATATAATTTATGTTTAGTTTGGTTTTTTTGCCAAGTTGGACATCATTTTCTAATTTATTTCTCACAATATTTAATGTTTTATCGACAGGAACATTTGTGAATAAGCTTACAACATCAAAACTTACCAAGGTGTTATTTGGGTCTATGTCAATGTGTCTTAATTTTTCTAAAAAATGTTGGGAATTTTTAATTTTGAATACTATACATACACCAGTCCAATAACCTAGTGTCACTTATGACATTAAAAGTAAAAAAACTATCAGAATTTCCTAAGTTTTACACCAAAAATTTCTTAAAATTTAGTTTAATTTTTAGTTTTAATTTTGTCTTGACAGCGTGAGTCGACTTGCCACCGAAACGTAACTAACATTTGTTTTTTTGGGTTTTGGAGGTTTTTCTTTTTGTTGCAGGCAATCTGCAAATTCATAGGTTTTAATGGGGTGGACAGGGTCGCCCGTATACCTCGGGACCCAACCAAGAATTTTCCAAAAATAGAAAGGCTATAACTTAAATAAAACAAACTGAAACATGAATCAGCCACAAAACTATAGAACATATTATTTCAATTTGTTTTGAAATCGTTTGACTTTAACAAGTTGGTGACAGATCTATCATTTTGGGAACATACCAGTATATAATAGCTAAAAACTGAATAATTTGGTGATTAATTAAATCACATCCCTTTATTTCGAGGTGCTTTTATTATTTATTTTACCATATCCACCAGGTTTGATTGTTATTTGGCTTAATATTTTAAAAATTGTACAGAAACTTCAAAATATTAAAAAAGCACATTTAAAAAAACACGACAGGGCAGATTAAATATAAGCGTTTAAATTGGTAGATATTGTTATTAAGAAGTAATTCAATTTTAGAGCTGTCGCAATTACTTTTAAAAAATATTTTACCTACAACTACTAATTACTCTTCAAAGTAGTAGTAAATTAAGATTTCCAATTACTAGCATGTTTGTTAAAAGTAATTCAATTATCAATTAATACTAAAATAATTGAATATTTTAGTAATTATTCCAATTAAATTACCACATATATCAAGCACGATACACTAAAAAAATAAAATATTTATACTAATATGCATCATACCCGCACGTCACACTATTTAAACTGCGGCAAGTTTAACCTTAAATGACTCAAAAATAAAAATTTCTTTTTATCCTATCCCAAACATCAACAGACTTTTCCACAAAAAAATGTATAAAAACGGTGGCGGTAAGCATTAATCGAAAATACTAATGACGTGGAGGCGGCGGCGTTCGCCGGATTCAGAGCGGCCAGCCGTGTTTCAAGATGCTCTTTCTGGCTGGCCCAAATTCTGGCAGTTTTTTCATAAGGAAAGGTAATAGAATTTTTCGTTGTAATTTAATTATTTATTAGGTAATTGAATTAATTTCGAAGTAATTCGATTACTCTATAAGTAATCGAATTTCTTTCCAAATAATTGAATTACTTGGGATTCGTAGAAATTAATTTCCAATTACGATTACAATATCCTATTTATTAATAATCCAAATACAATTACCTTTTCCGGAAAGTAATTGAATTAAAGTAATCCAATTACTAAGAAGTAATTAAATACGATTTTTTAATTATTTTAATTCAATAATCGACAGCTCGGTCCAATTTATTATAACGCCAATCCGATACAGTATAAGGTCTAATTAAAGATAGTCATACTTTGCCGCACTGGTGCGGGAAAAAATACTTTCCCGCACTAGTGCAGGATAATGACACTTTCCGAACTAAAATACGTGCACGAAAGTAGACAAATATGCACAGTCGTACAAACACTTAGTTTTGAGCAAATGACCAACAACAAATTTAAAATTCTTAAGGTGTAACTAGATCAACAGAATGTTTAACATTCATCGAGTATTTTTTTACACCGAATATTTCACCTTCTTTAATGAATGAGCTAAAAAAAAATTAGCTTACGTTACTTTTCCTTAAAAAAAAACAGAAATGAGGTCCCTCTAAAGTTATGTGCTTTTTCTTCCTATAGGTTAATCAGTAGGTAAATTAAAACTTACACAAAAACAGTCCCAACAACGTAACGCGTTAGTTGCAGATTCAAGATATTTAAATTATTTAACTTTTTAAAGGTATTCCATGTTATATTTTCTTATTTTGACATTTAAAGTGACACTTTTCAAAACTTATTGATGTTGTCAAATATCTTAGTTTTCATAACTAGTTACGAAAAGTCAAATTTTTCGCCACTGACGACGCAAGATATTTGACAACGTCAATGAGTTTTGAAAAGTGTCACTTTAAATGTCAAAATTTAAAAAAAAAAAAAAAAACATATCCTATTCAAAATTAGAAAAAAAATATTGTGTGAAACGCGTTGGGGAACACTATTTTTTATAACTCAAATCTACTCGTTAGGAAAAATTGTGCTGCACAATAGTTATTTAAGGAAAAATTCAAGGAAATCATGATCTTTATAATTTAATAACAACACGATCACCGGAAAAATATTGTAACCAGAACTGACGTCTACTCAAGAAATTATTCTGTCAATTTAATAGCTTTACTCCTATTTTGTTAAAATCACAAGTTACTAAGAATTAATTTTTAAAGTACGAGTTACATAACCAAGCCAAATATTTGATTAAAACAAAGAAAACAGCTTTATCATTTTCTAATTTAGTTTTATGAATACTCTTTTATGATGATCAAAATTTTAATCAATTACAACTTATTTGGTATGCGATTTATAAGCATCAACTTGTTTCACTTTCACTACATTAAAGAAAATTTTTAAAACTGCGCTTTTAAATAGTAATATCATCGTTTTAAATTGGATTTCTTCAGAATATTGAATTAAGTGTATAGAAGTAATTTTGCGCAATATACTCCTTTAGAATATGCGCTGCGAGAAGTCAAAAATTTTAAATCAAAAGTGAATAGTTCCAAATTTGATACCAGGAAATTATTTTCTTTTTTTTTATTCAAAACTTACTTAAGAACCTAAAATACAAATTATGCAAGTCATTTAATATCAGCAGGAAAAGTACTTTGTATTTAAAGCTTTTTATATAAAACATATTTTTTATAATAACCTAACAGATTTAAACATATACTTTTGGTTTTTAAAGAAAAATCTAACCTTAGACTTCAAAAAACGTTGTACAAAGCCATGAGGGATTTTTTATTTTTGTTTCGGATTATTCAAATCATTTTTCATTACATGCCTATGCAGAGGTTGATAATGTATTTTTTCTATTAGTTGAGGTATGCCGTATTATATTTTAAAGTTTAATTTAAACTAAAAACAATGATCCTTCTTAAAATACATACCAGTTTGAGCAGATTTTGCAATTGTTTCGTAGCCATATTGTCGGTGAGTCAACATGGCGAGAATAAGTAATTTAATGCGTTGAATATAAGATTGTAGAAGCATGTAAATTTTAGGAAAGGTTAAAAGAGAAATTTTAAAATTTTAATAAAACTTAAAATTTATGAAAAAAAATTAAAAAAAATTTTTCCAAAAATTTAAAATTTGGTTCTATTATTAAAACGGTTTTTAAATTTGTTTTTTAAAATTTGAAAAGCATTTTGGAATTCTTGGAAAATAATTTTATAAAATAGGGTTCCAAAAAAATGCCTTTTTCAAAATTTTAAGGGAATAAAAAAGTTTTAAAATTAAATTCCTTTTAAAAATAAAACACGGTGGTTTTTAAAATTTAATTTTTTTTTATTTTTAAAATTTTATTCATTACAAAATTTTTGAAATTAATTTAAAGGGAAAAAAAACAACCCGGGAAAAAAAAAGCGCAGGCAAACCTTTTTTTTTCCCTTCTCTCAAATTAATCGAAATTTAAAAAAAATTTTTTGCGGGCTTGTTAAATTCAATAAAAAATTTAAATTTTTAATAAAAACCTTTTCTAAGTTTTTGATTCGGAAATAAAAAATTTCCCCAAATCCCTTTTGGGGGCTTAAAAATAAAACCCAAAAAATTTTTTTTAAAAATCAATGTGGGGGGTTTTTTCTTTAAAATTTCCGTTTTCGGATTCGTGAACTATAAGGAAAAATTATTTAAAAATTTATCTTTAAAATTTTTTTAAAAATCTTTTAAACCCCTAAAACAACTTAAAAACCCTTTTTTATTACCCCTTGATTTTTTTAAAATTTTGGTTTTTTTTTCCGAAAAATTAATTTTTTTTTAATTTAAAAAGTTGGAGTTTTAAAAAAATTCTCTGTAAAAAATTTAAATAACGAAAAAAAAGGGGTTTTATTTTTAAAAAATTGGTTTTTCAAAAATTAAATTAAATTTAAAAAATTAAAGTTACAATTAAAGTTTTTTAAAAAATTTTAGAACCCTTTGGGTATTTTCCTTTTTTGAAAAGCAACCCGATGTCAGTATTTAAAAAAGTGAATGTTTGGTGCGCAGTTTCGTACTATAGTATAATAGGACCGTATTTCTTTGAGAATACTTGTAACAGAGTTTCTTATTTAAATATTTAGATTATCGAGATAACATGTACTTCCAGCAAGATAGATGCTCTGCCCATTTTGCTAAAGAAGTAAAGGACTAGCTTGATTTTAAATTTGGACAAAAATGGATCTGAAAAAATGGTCCAGTTTTATGGCCCCCAAGAAGCTCCGACCTCATGTTAGCAGATAAGTATTTATGGGGACGCCTAAAACAGTTAGTTTATGCTAATCCATTACCAAATAATGAGAAGATTTTGAAACAAAGAATAATACAAGCTGTAAAAGCAATATTCCTAGAAGAAGTGCGAGGCAGTTATGAATGTCTTAAAGCCAAACTGGAAAAATGCGTTTTTATTATTATGATTATAATTATGCATGGTTTTAATTTATCGTATTTTGTTATCGTGATGAGAAAAATATCCAAGACTTCAACTGACCGGTTATGTTGACTTGTCAGAATTTAGTTTGCAATGCTGGTTTGGTCTTCAAAGGTGATCATTTAAGGCAAAAGCCAAGAGTTATTTACGCTTGGTCTTTCTTGCCACGTGTCTTGAATTCTTGTCTTAGTAGCATTGCTTGTGTCTTTATTCTTGGTAAAGAAATAATAACTTTTGACATCCTATATATAATTCTTAGATAGAAACTATTCTTGCCAAAATTTAAAAAAGTACCGAAATAATTTTTTGCATTAATGATTTGACCATTGCCAAATCTTAACACATGATTATTTAAGATTTAAAAGGATAGTGTTTAAATGTAGGGTTTACTATTTCGGGTGACCTCCACATGAACCTTAAGACACCGTGGTTTTCCTATCATTTAGAGTACTATGTAACAACCCTTTATAGATCAGACTGAACATTATTAAGGTTTTCTTTCATAAAAAACCTATGAAAACTATATGATTAATAAAATTAATATTATTTATGTCATATAATAAATATTATAGTATTTTTTATTAGTCTTTATTTACATTATATTTTAGTTGAAACAATCTAGTATTTACACCTTCGCTGAGCTGTAGGTAGTAAAATAGATCTTTGAATTCTTTTGTGAATTGTCCGATTGTACCCCAGTATTGAAACTAGTCATTTAAATTAACTAATAAAATTTGAAGAAAATGCCATTACGGAGAATGCCAAGTAACATTTCCCCATCCTAAATTTGTACGTCCCATTTTGTGGAACGTCTGTCCGCTAGAATTGTTTCAAGGAATTTCCAGGCCTGTATCAGCCGACATTTGAATAACTTATTATTTTTAAACTGTTATTAGTTACTCGCTTATGTTAAAAAACATATAAAAAAAAATAAATTTTTTTTTATTAAATTAAAAAAAGTTAAAATAATGTTCGCCTTTTTTTTTAATTTTTAAAATTTTTATTTGTAAATCCCTTAAAAATTAAAAAAAATTTTTAAAAATTTTCGATGTCAAAAGGTCTTTATCCTTGATCTTGGAGTTTATCCTTAATTTTATAATTTTCCCCCTTTTTTCTTTTTAAGGAAAAAATTTTTAATTTTATCTTTTTCCAAGACCCAACCATTTCTAATTAAAGGGGTTTCTCCTGGATTTTTATTTATTCTTTTTAATTTTGAAAATTAATAAAAAATTTAAAAAAATTAATGGGGTTGGGTTTTGGGACTTTCAAATTTATTTGGATTTAAATAATTTAATAAAAATAAAAAAATGAAATTAAAAAATCCTTAAAAAAAAAAAAAATTTTTCAAATAAAAAAATTCTAAAAAAAAGATAATTTTTAAAAAAAATTTTAATACTTTTTTTAAAGAAAAAAGGATTTTTTTGAAAAAAAAAAATTTTAACTTTTGGGACACCCTGAATACAATTTTTAATTTCTTTCATCGACAATTGTATTCTCTCGGCAAGCAAAACTTTTTATAAAGAGTGGCTTTTCCCCGAAAAATAACATTTTTGGTTCATTTGCCCTTTTGTCTACCCCATTGCCGAACATACTGTATAATAGTAGGACTATTTAAATTACTATGAAAGGAAGTGTTGTGGATTAGATTAGGTTAGATTAGATTATTTGAGCGGGATGGCGAAAAATGACCTCCACCACTGCAACCTTACCAGATTTATTGTGGTTTCTCCTACCGTTCTTTAGAGTACCTTGTCCAAGCCCGTCTTCTTAACTAGACTCCAGAGTCTCGACACTGGCCACTCCATATAACTTGCCGGTTTTGGCTTCTCCTCCCCAAGCCTAGTGAACCTAAGCCTGCATAGTGCTTCGCAATGGCCACACATGTTAGGCTGTTTCTTCAGCCTCCTGGCAGAACCTACACAGGCTATCCTCCATCAGGTTTATTCTTTCCAGGTGCTTGTTGAGTTTACAATGTCCGTTAGTTGACCTACCGTTATCCTTACACCTTACGGCTGGCTAGTGGTCCGATGTAAACTTGGCCGAGCAGGTCTTAAGAACTGCTTTGCCTGTCGTTGTCCCGGTGTTTGTACCCACCAGCTTTGAAACTGTCTGTCTACCCAACTCTTAATAGATGCTTTGAAGAGACCTGCCGAGATACCGCAGAATGGCTCCGGGCCTATCATTTCCGCGGCTGATCCTCTTTTGGCCTCTTCGTTGCCTGGATGGCCCTCGTGGCCTGGTACCCAGGCTAACGTAAGTTTGTTTGCCAAGCCGACTTTTTCCAGGGCCTGTATATAGTCCCCGACTAGTTTGGAATTAACTTTTGGGGAACAGATGGCCTTCAGGACCGCTTGGCTGTCTGAGTAAATGACGATATTTTTCTTTACTCCTTTTTCTTTAATCCTCACGGCGCAATGCACTATTGCTGGATTTCCGCTTGGAAAACCGTGGCGTGCTGACCGAGACTTAAGATTACCTTTTCTCTAGGCTTATCTCCATAGATGCCAGCTCCTACACCCTTGTTGGTCTTGGAGCCATCTGTATACCAGATATGATCGGCTTTGATTGGAGGGCCTCCCTTCCAGTCCTCCCTATCTGGTATGACAATACGAAAGTGTCTATTGAAGATGAAACGAGGGGTTGTCCTGTCTGAGGGCATCTCAAACAATGAGCTGACCTCTTCGTCCTCCTCTATTTCCCATCTTGGAGTCCTTCGGTGTTCTGGATTACTTACAGCTGCAGAAACGGACTAGCTATGGCATCTATGATCCCCTTGTTTTACGCCCTGTATTGATAATAACTTTGGACCTAAAAATTGTGTTTTCTTCATTAATGTCGCTAATCCTAACCGTTTTGGAAAAAACGTCATTTAATTAAAACTGTTAGTCCACTAATTTCTGCCGGGTTAAATATGAAAATAAGAACTTCACAAAGTGTTTGTTGGTAAAAAGCATTGTTCAGAGCTCTTATCAGTACAGGGAGTAAAAAAAGGGGTCACGAGTGTCACAGCTACTCCGTTCTTGGAGCTGTGAGTAATTCACAATACTTCATTTTAAAAGTAATTTAAAGAGTCTTACAGGTGATTCAATAATAATGTCTAAAAAACTTGATTCTAGAGCTCTTTGGGAGGCAATATTTCCCAAGAGGAGGCCGATACGAAAAAAGTTTTTATTATTTTCTAGTATCCTTTTCATATCCGGAAAATTTCATACGTTTTCCCGAAAACCCTGTATAGATTTAGCTTATTCCAAGACAAAATAATATGTTATTTTATGTCAAGGTTTTAAAAAATTTTAAGTCCAAACCATAATAAATGTTTAATTAATTATTAAGGACGAATATTGAGGTCTTCTAGTATGCAAATCCCCGTGTTTAATCTACCTCCTTTTAATAAGAGCCATTTATTCGCTCAATGAATGCTTTAGTAATCAATATATTTACGAATTCAATCTTAAGAAGAAATTGATGCGGATTGTTAACAACACAATTTACTTTATGTGCCAGATAAGTATCTATAGGTGCGGGAACCCTATTTACATACAATAATATTATTGCATTAAAATTTTCATACACTTCCCCAAAATAAGGCTTTTGTGTCGCACTACACAATTCATGCCTACAAGTTGTTTATGTCGGTGTTTTTAAATTGCCGTTTATCATCCCCGAAAATAAAAGGAAAATAAATTTGAATGGGCTGTAGGTCAGAGAGGTTAATGATTATTTATGATGCGATGGTGCGAGCCATTGTGCAAAAAGGTTTTAAATTTCCATTAAATTTTCATAAGTTGGTGGATCAGGTGAGGTGGAACCATCGTTTGTTATAGTCACATTAAAAATAAATGGATACTAAATCTTTAATTCAGCTGGTAGGAATGAAGAATTAATTAAAGTTTAATGAGCGTAAAACAGTAGTTAAGTAGAAATAACAATTTCATTTTTTTGTTGTTAATTACTGACTTAAAATTAATATGTATACGCGGCATTACACTCCACGAAATTGTCAAAATAAGTGCGTATTATTTCTAAGAAGAATCTTTATTTTTGAATATAAAACCAAAAATAGCTTGTTGAATTTTTTTCTTATTTTGGCCATCCATTTCTGCCTGGTGGGGAAAGGTTATTCGTTACGCCTCCACACTGTAAGTAGTTGACGACAGACTCAGCTGTCGACTAAATATGAACTGAAAAACATAAGGTGCCAATTAAGGTTTGGATGCTCTGTAAAATGACTATTGCTAATTTAGACACAACGAATAAAGTTTTTATTTACACAAAAAAACTCAAGTTTTTACTCCACAAACATGGTGTGAAGTGCTACTGGGGTGTATAAGCACTTAAATTAATATTTGCAAATGAACAATCTACAATTATAATACATTTTCCTTGACAAATTTTTGGTAATAAGTTTACTTTAAAAAATAGCAAAATAAGGTAGGGGTTAAGTACCCTTTAAATAGGCACTGTAGCCTAATTCAATTTGTTAAGAGTTTGGCGATATTAAACATAACTTATTATCTACTCCGAATGTTTACAAACTTATCAATGGCTTATTAAGTATAAAGAACAGTTCAAAATTTTGCCCTTGAAAGATGCACAAAGATTAACTTTATTTTAGCAAACAAATTTTTTATATTTTTACCAAAACCCAAATCGCCCTCCGACGACAGAGTCGCTGAGGCGACGTTACGATACAATAAGAAATTGTTTTATAGCACTAGATAAGTTAGAATGTTTAAAGTCAAATTTAGAAATTATTTACAGTTTTTTGGAACACCCCGTATCACTTGTCATTTCTGTGGCACCCGGTAGAAATCATTGACAAACTAAAATATTAAAAGTTTAGATGTTACTTTAACTTTTTAGCTATACCATTCACTAAATCACTTCTATAAACACTACTCCAGCCAACGCCTGCCTGGTGCAGTTCTTTATTTCACTTTCATTACACCTTACTTTACCTTTGAACTTTATGTACAATGTCAATTTAAAATTGACAGAGAGAACTATTAGAGAAGCTTTACTAGTAGATGTGTTAACCAAATTTCTTGCGCTAACACGAAGAAAGTAATATTACATTACCATATAAAACTGTTAATTTCTATGAAATATTTAAAGAGAACATTTTGGTGATTTGCCCAGAAATGCTAGAGAAATGTTTACGTAATAAAACAGAGAGACCCTTTAGGTAAATTCATCACTGACCATGCCAATTGTCCTACTACAATTATTTTTTCGGCGCGCGTGGATCGCACTCTCTGGACGCTTGACCCTTTTCCGCGACCTCCTCTTCCCTTTCTCGTCGGCGGTAGCATCGTCTAAAAGCCGAATTCCGACGCTCGAGCCTTGAGCTCTCATTGGTTTACCTTGTTTAGCTATTTTTAAATTGGTAGAGAGAAATTTCCAAGAATGATTTAAATTTATAATTAGTAGAGCGGTGTTGTTACGATTTTTTAGGAATTTTACTGGTTTTAATTAGATTTTTTTATTTTATTTAAATTTAGAAAGAAATATTAGCGTGCTTATGGCTATGGAAAAGCAGCATTCATGTTGCCAGACGTCTTTCTGCAACACTGCCTTTTCAAAGAAAATTTACTAAATAGGTAATCAATGTAACATTTGTACTGTATTACACACAGTACGAATGTACAAAACAGTGCTATACAGCTAATAACAAAAGCAAAACCAAATAATGTTAATGAAAATAAAAAGAATGTAATTTATGAAATCCATTGTGAATGTAAAAAAATTTATAATGGTGAAACTTCCAGGCCATTAGTCAAACGCATAAAAGAATATCAAACATATATCGCACTTCCTCTTCAAAACTGACTTCAAGTCCAAAAATTCATTCAACATTTATTGTCATTAAAAGCATACTAACCAGAACTAAGCAAGTTCTAGTTACTTTAATAGTTCAAATAAAAAAAGTCAATTTAAAATTTAGTTAGTAAATTAAATAAAAAATAAAATATAATATAAATAAAAAATAATATTCTTTTTCTACCCAACGGTTAGTTAATTTTTTAAGTTGGAGTGTAAAAAAAAGAAATATCTTAAAAGAGATGATTTAAGTGCTTATTAAATATTCTTTGCCAGTTCATAAGTATTATTCGACCTTGTGCACTTTATTAGTGCTATACACTGGCATTTGTACCAAAGAGGTACGGTATGTCTGGTGAGTAAACCTAAAGCTCTTTTAAGAAGGTTAGTTTAACCAAAAAAAAAAACAATTCCACAAACAATAATGGTGGGAATATTTAACAAAATTGGGCATAAAAAAATTTAGCACAAAAAGCGCGTTTTCCATTTACCTCTGCTTGTTACGCAGGCGACTCGGGTTCGATCCCCAGCCGGGAGCAGTAGTTATTTAAAATAACGTCCATAGTGGCGCGTTGTCTAAAAGGTGCTGTAAAATGCAACACTTGCCAGTTTCACTGCTTGAAAAACGTTGACAGAACTGTCATATAAATTAAAAAAAAATAATAATCATAATAAAGTTCCATTTATTAAAAAAACAATGTAAACGGTTATCCGTTTACATTTTTGCTAGCTAAGTTCAATACTGTAGGGATTTTTGATAGCATAATAAGCATTTTTTGGGTTATGAAAACTGGTGTAGTATTATTAATATTAATATTATTAATTCTATATTTTCATTAGTAATTAAACCGGCCAAAGATACCTACAACTGGAGCGGATTGGACGCAATTGAACCAACTGATGGCCTCCAAATATTTCCAAATTACAGTTTTGGACATTATTTTATGAAGCAAACTAAAATATATCGTAAGACAAGGGAAAGACTAAAAAATTAACCCAATAAAAAAAAAAATATATATATTATTATGACAAATCTTGAAATATTAATCAGGGTTTGCGTTCAAAATAACAAAAAAATGTTGTTTTTTATTGTTTATTATTATGGTGGTTTTATTTTCCTTTGGGGTATAAAGTAGAAGAAATTAAAAAAATTAATATTTATTTTTACTAGCTTGATAATTTTGGCAGCAATAATAATAAAATTCTACAATGCATTGAATTTTAAAGGGTCAAAAGCAAGGGTAGGTAATGTAACCTAAATTGAAGTCAGTAGAATTTTTATATAATTTAACGCGTCACGTTTAAGAGATTTCACTGGTGAGCACCAAATTTTCGTTTGTCTTACCCTGTATACTGGATAATCAACCAAATATATTTGTTAAACCTCCTGTGTCAGACGTGCTCAATCGATATCTTTTTCCTTTTACCAACAATAATTCCAATGTAATTGGAAATCTGATCAACGCCGTATGTGTCCGGACGAACACCGGGGCGTTTAACATAGATAGAGATCATCACGTATGTCGGAATTTACATATTCTATTTGCTGAATCTTATCAGTTTTACGTTATTGTTAAAGACCGTATTGTGTATATGCCTCTGCCCTGAGTCAAGATTAGGTCAGGTTCAAAAAAGGCAGGTTACTAAACTTATAGTTAGGAAAAATATAAATTATTTTAGTGAAAATAATATTGTCATGTTCTCAATATTGCCAGTGTCCTTTATCGTTATATATGTTCATGCTGGTCACCAGCATAACCATTTTGTTTTTAGTAAATTAACCACCTTAACATAAAAAATCTATCAAAATTTACCAATCTATTAAAAATTATTTCGAAATCTTACTTTTGTGCTTTATGCAATTATACACAAAATTTCGAATTGCCTATCCAAAAATTATTTGCACCCTCTTGTAAAAAGTTTTCCTATTGATTGATTACTCAAGAATTTTTTTTTGTTATGATGTTTTTTCTTAGTATTAAATATTTTCATTATACTTATGCAAAATAAAAAAATGTACAGCATGTTGCTTATGCTGTTTCCTCGGTTGCCTTAACCCCTTCACTACTCTCTCCCGAAGCGATATCCCGCGTTTAGCACAATAATAGCATTTCCAGCCATTTTCACACTTTTTGACAAATTTATAGGGAAATTGAAGTCTAAAAGTTGTAGCAGCGGCATGCGGTCCATGAAAGAAAGGGAACAATGCTTTCCCTAGAATCATCAAGCTACCGAATTCTAGCATCGAAAGTTTTGAAAAATAGCTTTTATAAATTGTCTCTTTCTTACAAATTTTACGGCACTTGCCTGGTTTTAGAATAAAACTTAAAGTTTATTAAGTTTATTAATTAGTTTACCAGCCGTTTACCTTAACGGCATCGTGATTAAATTCCAATTAAATCAAAAATTTCCACTTTAAAAGAAAAAAGGGCTATTTTTTGGGTTTTTCTACCTAGAAAACAAAAAAACTAGCTTTTCTATGTAAATACTTTGTTTTTCATGTTCCATACACCACTTTTTAAAAGATACCACAGGTGGTTTGCTGGATATGTGGGTTAAGAATGTTTAAAAACCTAAGCCAAAGTTTCATACTAATACCGTTTAGCTGTACCAGATATGAAGTGCAAGTTAGAGATCGGGTTTTGGCAGGCCGGTACTGGGCTACCATTGTTGGGGTACGCTCATACCAAATTATGGAGATTAATAATGTACTTCTTTCTGAGTGCTGCCAGACGTAAAGTCCTACAGTTCACCGGCACCATAGTTCCCTAAAGTAGTTTAGTACTGCATATGGTAAAGATCCCAATCAAGCGTTTCATAGTATAGTAAAGTATATAACTTTTTGGAAATTAATTTATGCTCTTGGTAGATATATTGGGGACGTTCTTTTTAAAATAGCCCCCCGATATACTACGGCATGAGCCGCCACTGAAATCTATGGGAAAGGATACACAAGGTGAACAAATACGGCCCTGAAAACCTCTCGTTGGATGACCCTGTACTTCTTTAATTTTGGTTTTTCCCACATTTTATTTAGGTAAAAGAACACTGTTATTTATAACAATAAAAATATTTTAACAATTTTAAAAATTCAGTCATTGGCAACCAGAATGGCAAAATAAAATTCGGACCACCCAGAATTTAGAATAAAAGTAAAACTATTTCTCGGTCTACCTTTAGAAGAAATTTATTAAAATTCAGATGCTTATTTTGCTGGTTCACTACAACTATTGTGTTTGCCTACACATGCGTAGACTATAAATGTCTTAACCACCTGTTATAATTGTTCTCAGCAAACGGTGAGTAATAGCGAAATTGCAGATATGATCTTTGAGGACGGTTTATAAAACATGAAATTTTTATATGGCAATCGCAAATAATGGTAAACGGGATATTATTTAATATGGTAAAAGATGGTTCAGTTTTAACAAAGTTCGGGGCTTTTTTAGACGTAAAGGTGTGCGTCGGGCTGACAAAGATGTCAAAAAAATGCGAGAATAGATGTAACTATAACATTATAACGAATTTAAATCTATTAACCTAGCAATCCATCTCAAAAAAAGGTTTCATAAAATGTCAACTTTTTCGCAATGCTCAATATGTTTAATAATTTTTGTGACCGTATCTTTTACCATAGTTTAAAGAATATACAATATATAAGTTAGGTCACTTGCATATAAACCTTTGATGTTTTTGCTTCAAAACACCGTGCGGCATCTCCGCCGATCGCGAACCGACAAAAAAGTTTCAAGGGATATTTGTGTAGACGATACCAATTTATTCTAGCGTTGCCTCTGATCGGGATTGTAGGGGAACGCGGAGAAGATTTTTCATTATTTCAATAATTATTACGATAAGATAAGCATAATGTTGATAATATTAGTTTATGGTTGCCTATGTCACTGTAAATATATGTAAATTTTTTTTGTCTCTATTTCCTATTGATAATTATCCTTAGAACTACAAATCAGGGTAGACATCTACCCCGGGTATATTTTAATAAGTAAATAATAATAAGTAAAATTGTAACTGTACTTTTAAATATTTTTATATTTGTTAAATTTATCTTTTTTTTTCATTTTTCATGAGGAAAACAAAAATAGATTCTTGAAAACCAATATTTTATGGATATTTGATTGATTTGATTGATTTTTTCCATAGATCGAATTCTTAATTTGTTTACATTTTCAAAGTCCCAAATAAATGGATTTTTTTAGCAAAACATCACGATAGTATATTTTTTCTTAATGCCATACGTATTCTCTTTGAAATCCCGTTGGAAAATTAAAAATCGGTTGTTTAGAAAAATAGTTATACATTTTTGTCTGTTAAATTACGGTTTGACTCTTTTTAATTACTTATAGCTATTCAAATTAATATTAAACCAACTTAATCTTTATAACATTGAATTTGCTCTTCACCATTTTCCTGGCATAACAAAATGACAAAATCCGATTACTTATACGTGATATTAAGAGCAAAAATGCCGTGGGGTAAATGTTTTCCCGGTTTGTAATTTACAGATAAAAACATGGCTTTTTAGTTCTAGGGCTATTTTATTATTAAAAATGAACAAATAAATCTTTATCTATCTATCTAGTGAATAATGTAAAGCAATATAGAAATTTATTATAAACATCTAAAAAGGTCGACCAGACTTTCACGGATAATTAATGGGCCACTAGCTAAATGTGTAAATGTGCAAAACAATTTTTAATTTGTGTATTAGGAGTGCAAAATAAAATATTGCAGCTGGTTTTTATAAAACGTATTTTAACACAGAAAATTTTACATAGTAAAAAGTATGGTACGAATTATATGAAAAATAAGTATCTCCTTAAAAGAGGTATTGTTTTTACCATAAATAACCCCATCTAAATAATAATAAAAAACTTTATATCACTTTCGACAAAAAAAGGTCTTAAATAGAAAGACGTTATCTTGATGCAAGTAATTTAATGCCAAATAAAATAAATCCTTTGGAACAACCCGATTATGTATATGTACCCGATCACACCTTGTGTCCGTGTAATCAAAAAGAAAGCAAAAGTGTTACCACCTGAAAAGAATTTGATTAGACGGTCTTCGGAGGAGGTAGGCAGGTAACAGGTGGCGCGGTGGTTCTCAAGGTTGCTGACCCGGTGGTTCGTGAAATTTGAAATGCGTTTTTTAGCCGGGGTAACAGGTACCGCCTAACAGGTTGTTCCGAAAGCGAGAACTATTTAGGCGAAACCAAAGCCGTTTAAGTATTTATTGGTTAATGCCTCAAGGATTAAGTTTACGACGGTTTAAAATTTGGTTCAGATTGCATGCTATCTGTAGCACATCAGGCATAATATTTCATGCATATACAGGGTGTCCTGTATTAGAATTCACTTATAAAAGATACACGAAACTTTATAACGACGTAAACAATATATTTTTAAAAGACCTTTAATTTAAGTTTCATAACCTTTTTGTCTTAATGTTATATTTTTCGAGTTAAAATCAAAAACTAAATTTTCAGGATTTTTCGAGGTATTTAAAATTTCCCAAAAATGAGGGAAAATTTAAAAAAAGTAAAAATGACAAAAAATTTTTGGACTGAAATTTGCCTTTGGAAAATTCCAGCCCTTTAATTAAAAAATTTTAAAATTTTTTAGAAAATTTTTTTATTTTTATTTCAAGCATGCCTTATTCAAACATTTTAAATTTTGGGTAAAGTGTATTTTGGGGCCAAGAATTTAAATTTTTTTTAGACTTGTTTGGGGAAAAAATACCCCCGAAAATTCAATTTCAAACCAACCCACTTTTTTTTGGGTTTAAAATTTTTCAAATAAAATAAAAATAATAAAAAATTTAAATTGGGGGTAAAAAAATTAAAAATAAAGTATATTTATGAAAAATTCGGATAAATTAAAAATAAATAATTTTGCTTTCCCAAATTTTTCTTATAAGACTTTTTAAAATTTAAAAGAAATAACTTTAAATAATTTTTTTAAAATAAAAAAATGGGGAACCAAAAAAAAACTTTCTGAAAAAAATTTTTCTAAAAAAATGTTCTTTACAAATAAATAAGGAATGGACAACTTAATACCTTTGTTTCAAATTTTTTTTTTAATCCCCTAATTTTAATATATTAAAATATTTTTTATTTTAATAATTTTTTATAATAAAAAAATATATATATATATATATATATATATATATATATATATATATATATATATATATATACATATTTTAAAAAAAAAATATAGAAATAATTAATAAAATAAAAATTAAATATTATAAAAATTATAAAAAATAATTAAAATTATAAAATAATAATATAAGGTTTTTCTCATTTAAAATATACATAAATTCTCTTTACGGACAGCTTTTATAACCGGAATATATTTCTGGAACCAAATTTTTTAGTATCAATTCCCATGTAAAATACATTCTCATTAGCGAACGCTCTGTCGGACGGACGCGGATAGTACAGTTGTCCCAAACAGACTCAAAACGCACTTGATATCGCTCACGAAACTCCGAAACCGGACTAAAATAATTAATAGTAGTATAGCAATACTTTCTTGCCTTCAAGAATATTACTGACTGATAAGTAGTGTTAGAGGTCACATTACAATGACGCCTAATAAAAGTTTTTTATCAGTAAATCAAAAAATTAAAGGTAATTAATGTTGCTGAGCAAGAACATTTAAATGTTAGCAAATTGGGAGGAAAGTATGTGTTTATTATAACGTTTTCATGTAAAAACAGTCAAATTTAATAATTTAGGGTTTAAAATAGACAAAACTCAGGACGCAAAGATTATGAAACAAAAGGAAATTATTCGTAGACAATGGCAATCAGGTGACAATTTGGACCAAAAGGCCAAAAAACTAAAAGGTGACGCAACACAGACTGACAAGATTTGATTAGAATGGTTCATTCGTGCTAGAAGCCACCACATTTCGACATCAGGGCCGCTGGTAAAAGCCAAGGCCAAACAAGTAGCTACAGAATTGAAGTATGATAAGTTCAATGCATCCGATGGATGGCTGCAAAAATAAAGAAGGAGGCATAATATTAGCTTTAAATGCACCTCAGGTGAGTCATCAGATGTTAACCAAGAAGATGTTGACCAATTTTTACTTTTTAATGCTGTTGGGCTATAAACCAGAGGACGTCTATAATGCAGATAAGAGTGGCTTATATTTCAAAGCTTTGCTAGATAAAACTTTGACACTAAAAGGTGAAAGGTGCGTAGGGGGCAAAAGGTCAAGAGAAAGAATGACTATATTATTTTGTGCCAATATGGTTGGCGAAAAGGAAAAACTTCTGGTCATCGGAAAAGCTGCTCTACCCCGAGCATTAAAAAATGTGCCGCTAGCCAATTTACCTACGACATGGGCTTTCAACAAAAAAGCGTGGATGATTAAATCTATAATAACTGACTGGCTTCTGGACATGGACAAACAAACGTATGGGGTTAGAAAAACGAAAAATTTTGCGTTTTCTGGACAATGCTGGCTCACACCCTAGAGAACTAAATTTAAAAAATATTAAAATCATTTTTCTCCTAACTCTACATTTGTGTGTCAGCCCATGGACCCGGGTATAATCGCAAATTTTAAATTTTATTACCATGACCTGATTTAGAAACACGTCCTTTCAAATATTGATGATATTTCCTCAGCTTCAGAACTTTTAAAATCTGTCAACGTTTTAGAAGCCCTCTATTTTATAAAACAGACGTGGGTCAAGGTAACTCCAAACAACATTCAAAACTGCTACGCCAAAGCAGGTTTTAAAAAATCTAATCAAGTTCAACCGGAGATGAACATGGAATATGATGCAGAAGATAATTTCCCCTTGGCCACCCTAGTAGAGTTTTGGAGGAACTTTATTGACATTAATCAATCCAAAAGACAAGATAATGACCTTAATAATTTGGATCATAGACTAATAACTAAGGAACAATTTGATGAACATAAAGAAAATGAAAATAAAAGCAAAAATAATAAGGATGACATTTTAGTTACGCAAGAGAGTGTTGATTAAGAAGATGATATTTTAGTTATGCAAGAGAGTGATGATAAAGAAAATTCTGGTCCCATAAATTCCTATCCCGATGCCTTAAAAGTTGTTAAAAAATATTGAATCGCATTTTCAAAATTGCCTTTTACATGAAAAGCGTAAAAAAATGAAACAGGAAAAAATTTCAGACTTCTTTAAAAACTACACTATTTAATTAGTGGTACTTACACATTTTGTATTACGGTATTGGGTATATACATACATACGTATGTACATATATTGTTTTTTTTTTGTTTTTACCTTTATGTTTTGTGTTTTATTAGATTAAGTTTTTAAACTATGTAACATATGCATACATATTTTGTTCTTCAAGTATATAAATTAAAAAATAAATAAAAATATCCATTTCGTTTAACTGTAGACATATATCTGATTTTTATTTTTTTTTTATTTTTCATGCATTTCTTATAACCGAACAGCTCCCATAAGCGGTCAAAAAAGGTGGAACCATCGATGTCCGCTTATGAAAGCTTTCACTGCATATAAATGTATACAGGGTGATTGGTAAGTAGAGGCGAAAAATGAAGACCCGAATTATTTTTTAAATTCTGAATCGAAAACCAGAAATACTGTTTTGCATATTTTCCTTCGTTTCCAAGATATTTTACCATAAAGTTTTGCCAAAGAAAAAAAATTAAATCACACTGTAGGTGTCGCTAATCTTAGTTAGCGCTTTCGAACTATTACGTCAGATGAAATCAAGTTTGACTTTTGTCAAAAGTTAAACACTTGTTAATCTGTTATAGGGAAAATTACAAGAAAATGGAGTTCACTAATGAAGAATATAGTGATGTTGTTTATGTGTATGGATTTTGCGATGGAAACGCTCTAGCTGCTTGTCGCGATTTTTCCTATAACCGATTGACAAGTGTCCAACTTTTGAACCTAATTTCGTATGATGTAATAGTTTGAAAGCGCCAACTAAGATTAGCGACACCCACAATGTGATTTAAAATTGGTCTTTGGCAAAACTTCATAGTGAAATATCTTGGAAACGAAGGAAAATGTGCAAAAAAAGTATTCTTTGTTTTCGATTAAAAATTAAAAAATTAATTCGGTTTTTCATTTTTCGCCTCTACTTATCAATCACCCTGTATATACATATATATTAAAAAATATTTTTGGTTCGTCTCTGGCGATTGCCAATAATTTTTAGTCATGTAATATTAATTTTAATGCTAATATTTGCTTTTTGGCTGATAAAGTTATTCAAGTTGAGGTTCATGGTCACTTACCCTAAAGATCTTTCAATCTTTATCAATTTACATCCGGCGTGGGTTAGGTAAATATAGACTCTTTTTCTTTAGTATGTACGGCTTATTCAAATACGTATATGGAAATAATGTACATATGAATACAGGTAAAGCTCGGTCAAGTGAAGCAACGTTTTATTCTGGGTTTGGCAAAATTGTTTATGGATAAATGTTTATAAATTTTACAGTATTCGACAAATTCTTTGCAATAGAAAATTAATTTTTGTCATGTGTTTAATAAAAACTGGTTTTATAAATATACTACTTTTTTTGGGAATGTATTTTGGTTTAAGGTTAACAAATGTTAATTTTAATATTCAACTGCTAGGTTTAGTCCAGATAAAAAAGCATTTTTCCTAGCAATTTTTTTTAAGTGCATAGAATGACTTGATATTTTGACAGTAGGTAAAAAATAGTCCAAGGATCAAGATGTATATCATGGCGAATGGCGCCCTTACCTTGGGGTGGTTGCCAAACAATCTCAGGGTAATTTTTTATTTATATTTTGACCACAAAAATCATTAGAAAAATTATTTTTAAGCAAGAAATATAGCTTTTAAAAACCGAATAAAATGTTTTTTTTGTAATTGTTGTGGGACCAATACAAACCAAGTTGTGGTTTATTAAAGGTGAGCTGTTATTTATCAAACGATTTTAGATTTTAAAAGGAAAATTACGCAAAATCCACGTATTTTTTTTAAGAACACTAATAATAACTTTTTTTAAGCATTTACAAAGACCTTTTTTTTAAAAAAAAAAAGTATGTATTTTAAAAATTGAGTGAGGTATGATTAAAATAAGGCTGGACCAAAATTTATTGAGTGCAAAAATCTTCGAGACCACCCTAATTAAAATAGTGGTAATCCTCTTTCAATTCCCTTTATCTATGTATCATAAATATATTTTAAAATTTTAACCGATTTATATTGCTTAATTAAAAAAAAATGGACCTGCAAGTAAAAATCAAATTTCAGAATTTAAATAAAAAATTACTTTTTCTTTTAGATAACTCGAAAACTAAGGGAGATACGTAAAAATATTACAAACATTTTTTTTTTTAATTTACTGTATGACACAAATTAAGTGAGATATAAACGTTTAAAACGCGTGTGTATAGATGAGCATCACCTTGTTTCAGCCCTTTAAACTCACTGCTTTAAAAAAGTAAGAGTTTTGAACAATTTTAATATATATTATGATCTTATAGCTTTTGAAAAAACCAGCAAAATGGTTTTTTAAAGAAATTTTTATTACAAAAACTGAAAAAGTTATGGTTAAAAAAAGTTTTTTGGGCATTCTAAGAGGCTAAATCGGACAGTCTTTAAGGGAGAGTCGAACTTAATTCCAACTTTCTATGCGATTCAATGCATTTTTATAAAAATCCGCGGTTGTGTACTATTTTATGCATTGTAATACTGTAAGGGGTGGATTTTTGAGGTTTAAAAAATTACAAATTTAAATTAGTAATACTTTTAAGAAGTCACATTTTTTTTAATTACAACTCTGTAACAATATGTTAATATTTCTAGGGTAAACATTTTTTTTTAATTAAATCATAATAAGGGATTAATTTTCAAGGGTTGAGACTAAATACTTATTTGAGCCTAATTTTATCTGAGTTTTAATATATTTGTTTTAAAGGTTTTTGCAATAAGGGGTAAGCTTAATCTCAAATTTTCATGCACAACACTGCGCTAATATATTAATTTTTTAGGGTAAATATTTTTTTAAAATTGCACAACACTGCGCTAATATATTAATTTTTTAGGGTAAATATTTTTTTAAAATTGAATCATAATAGGGGTTGCTTTTTAAGGGCTAAAAGATATTAAATAATTTTTCCAAAAAACAAAATACTTAATTTTAAACTTATGTAGGTCAAATTTTAGTTAACTTAAGCTTTAAGGTATAATTTTTTAGGTTTTAGCAATAAAGGGTAGTTTTCACCCCTAAAAAGTAGAGAGCACCCATCGGCATAATATATGTTTTGAAGAGGATGGTAAGTTAAGCTTAATCCCAAATTTTCATGCAAATCTATACATTTTGAAAAAATTACCAGGTTTTGCACTTTTTTTAGCTTCGTTTCCTGGACTAGGTAACTTTCACAGAATCTACTCCTTCTCAGACTTGGAAGAATCTGTATATACCTGCTCATATTGTTAGTGATCATATAACATTTTGTTGAAGGTATTTGCAGTAATGGTTGGATTATCTTCAGCTTTATCATGCCTTAAAAGCGCTTTGTCCACAAAGGGCATTCTCAATATCGATGGTAGTGGAGGATTGTATCTCAATGGAAAAATCGATGAAAAAGCAATGTTTATATATTCTGGATACCTTATTAGTCTCTTGTACAATGGTGGATTTGACCTTTCTTGCTGTCTCGGTCAAAAAAGTGTTATTATATATGGATGAGTAGAATCAGCAGCAATAGAAACAGCATAAGAAACGGTCAACATACATTTTATTTTCTAAATTCTTTCTTCTTCTTTTTGTATCTATCTATCCAATTTTCCATCTTTTTATCTTCTAAATAATATATAAGAATAAAATGTAATTAATTTAATTTTATATTCTGGAGAAAAGCCAAATAATTTTTCTACTTGGTAAGATTAAAAATGTAAATTAAACTACTTATAATTAAAATTAAAATTATCTAAATTATTTATTAAATTTTTAATGAAAATTCTAAAAACTTGTTTAATTTAAATTTAGTATTACAAAACAATTAACAGCTTGAATAATATTAATAATAACATTAATCACTTTCTTTATTTTACGTTATCTTACAGTATTTTTTTAATACTAGAAGAGTTTCACTTTATTCTGTGATTAGCAAATTCATCCTGACATGTTTTTGATTTATTTAATTCTTACATATCAGTTATGTGTGATGTTCTTTTATGAATTAAGCTTATAATAAGTTTTACCTATATAAAACTTATTTCATTTATAAGGGATTATATAAATGATTTTTTTTTGTTAACATTAATTGTTTAGTTTCTATTTTTAACTAGACTAGAAATAATAAATTTATTACTTGTTCGTTAAATTTTCTTAAAAAAGCCATTGCAAAAATAAATTTAAAATAAGCTATTTTATTTTTTTCTTACAATTACGATGATAATAAACAATCAAAAAGCAGATATAAACAATGAAATTTTTTTAAATCTTAACTTAGGATATTATTTACTATTGTATAAGGAATAAAAAATAAATATTTTTTATACTTTGTTCTTTTTTTTATATATTTTTCATGGATCAAAAGCACCTAAATTTAAGATTTTTCGAAGCTTTAAAAGTTCATATCTTTATAGTATATTTTATTACCAGTACGGAAATGATGATTTTTCCGTGCGCGCGTGACAAATTCTCGTATGAGGCGCATCCGAACACGGAAAGTCATGCAAGAACGGAAAAATCCATTTCTGGACGTGTAATGAACGATATTTTTTATTATACTTAGGTACCTGAAAACAACAAAAACAAAAAACATCGCAAAAAATGATTTAAGAAAATCGCGATTATTTATTTTTATTTTTAAAACACTAAAACAAATTAACAAAAAAAAAAAAATACAAGCTAATTTAATTTAAGAAAATTAATTTTGGACGAAACCGTTATAATTATGATACAATTCGTATAATTGTTGAAGCTCAATCCGTCTTGTATTTCTTTTTGTTGCACCAAAGATGTTAAAGCGGAGTGTTCGTGTATGTTTTGGTTCTCTTGATTGACTGTTACAGATTTTGTAGTTTCCAAGTTACAAGGCCTAAACAACTTTTGGGATACTTCATTTTTTTTTGTATGGACTTCTTTATATATCCTTTTGCTACATTGGAAGAAAGCCATTCTCCGTGTCTTTTCAAAGTGAGCAAATCACGGCCGCTTTCTACCAACATGGTAGCCGAAGAATGCCTTAGACCATGTCCGGTATTTTATTCGTGATTTTTTTAGTTTTAAGTATTTTGCAACAAGTTTTGGAATACCACTGATAATATGGCGCCCAACATGTTGGGCGTAACATCTTTGGTCTCGGTATGCAACAAATAATCTTCTACTCTCCATATATTTAGGGCGGAGATCTTACGGTAAAGTGTACAGTGATTGAATTTGCAATTTTCATTGGTAATGGTAAAACTTCTTGACCTGTGAGTTTTTCCATCTCGTAGGGAAAACAAGGAAACGCCCATTATCTTCCACATCGTCTAAACTCAAACGTATTAAATCATCTCTGCGGCATGCGCCGAAGATGCCAAACACTAAAATTACTTTTGCTAGTAGATATTGTCCATCTGAAGCTTCACATAAAAATTTGGTTACTTGTTCTGATGTAAGAACCTTGGATTTCTTTGGTACATATCCTACAGCTTGTCATTTCAAAAAAGTGATAGTTTTTAGATATTGATTGTGAGTATTTTCTTTTATTGCCAAACAACTCTTTAACATGGAGAATCGACTCCATAAGGTGGATGACTTTATAGATTTTTCAGGAAAATAAACTAAGAGAATATCGTCACTCACGATTTTGATTCTTTTCTGAGTCCGCCATTCGGTAAAAATGTTCATATCTCAACCTGGATTTCACTGGTAATAAATCTGCACTCACTTCTGCCGCTTGTTGTAATAAAATATTGGGAATATCCGGATTTTCTTTCAAATCTGAATTTATTTTTTGAAAATGGCATAAATTTCACTGACGGAAAATAAAATATCTCATTAATAAATAAATCGTGGTTATGAACAGTTTCCATTGATGGATTTTTGTATAGTCTTGTTTATTTGTATTTCAATAAAGAATATAGATCAATGTCTGCTTGGAAAATAACAATTCCTTGCAATTGTTTAATCCATTTCGGTTTACTCAATATGGCACTAGGTTGCCCCAGAGTCTATTAATCTAAAGGGGTTATGACATCGTCGAGAATGGGGATAGAAAAAGTCCAAGACGTGAAGGTGTGAAAGGGGTCGCTTATGTTGGCGGCCCTGTCGGGTAACTCTAAAAGTTACTAGCATTCTCAGCTGTGGACAGAGTCGTGCCACAAGTCGAAGTTTTTATATGGGGTTATTTTTACAGTTGAAAATATTTGTGTACAGAGTTGATATTTTATTGGTTTTGACTGTTTTTACTATATTGTTTTTGGTAGTGTTTAGTCGTGTAGTTTTAATTAGTCCTTAGTGTGCAATAGACCAAAAAGTTGTGTTTCCCATAAGGATTTGCTCGGAGCATGTTAAAACAGACGATTTTTATAGGTCTTCCAGAAAAATTGCAAAAGCGGTGATTATGAGATCCTGATCAAAAAGGAAAAAGGCGATTAATAAAAGAAGGTAAGGTGAAAAATATGTTTTATCCTAATGCTGCTATTACTAACAAATATTCTTTTATTGTAGCAGTTCCATTCAGTTTGCATTATTACACCTCGGATAACACAAACACGGTTTTTAAGTCCACCAGTGACTCTTCACAACTCGGAATGTAGTTACACAGTTATTAGTAAGTAAATTAAAATTTTTGTGTGATTTTAATTATAGTTATTTGTTGTCAAGAAAGTAAATAGCCAAATATTGACTTACTTATACCTAGAACTGATCAACTTTAGGTATATGCATTAATGTACCTTCAGAATGTGTATTTAATATTTTTTCAAATTATTTTGTTCATTTATTAAGTTTACGGTTAGTTGCATTCTTAAATTGTATTTAATTTTTTTTTTTGGATACTTATCTACCAATTACTTGGTATATTATGTTGAAAATGACATGTTTTAAAATATAATTTATATTTTAGATTTGCCTTTTACAACTTTAAAATTAACTGATGTAAACCTACCTTGCACTGAAGAAGTTTTTGTTTAAATTGTGTAGTATGAAGTGGACTGCGAAGAACTTGTAAGTAAGGTAAACTTTCGAGTACCAAATAAGAACACGAGATCTAATTCTTTGTTTTATCTTGCAAGGGCTGCCAACAAACTATAAATGAAATTTTTGTGTTTGTATTAAGTAGGATTTTAATGCTTAAATGATGTGTATTTTTTAAAATATGAAATGTAGTATACCACAAAATATTATTAAATAATACCATTAAGTACTGTGTTCTTTTCTTCCATATCAAAATGTAAAAATTTCAGTTGTATTTTATTTAATTGTTGCAATTGTAAATGTATTATAGTGTTGTAATTGTGAAACAAATAAAGTTTAGTTTTTTAGCAATAAACCTGTATTCACATTTTTTTACATAAAATAATTCATTTTATTGCCAAAGTGGAAAATTTTGCTATTATTCTGCAATATCAAGATGCTGTATGGTCCGTAAGTAAATAAATAACTAGTTTTTAAAAGTAACTTAATTAGTTTTTAAAATAAAATAAATTAAGGATTAATAGACAAGTTTATATATTTATGAAGTAATACAAAAACACCGTCATAAATTCCTAAAAAAAAGGTTAATTTTTCTATGGCTTTCAGTATCTGATTTGGAGTTGGATATTTTGTAATCTTACAAAGATCTTCAAGATAGCTTGTAAAAGCCCATTTCTGATCCTGCACTTACAGAAAAGCTTCCTTCCTGTCTTTCTTCTATAGGTATTTTCACGGCTTCTGCTTAGACGAGTTGGCCAGTATAATTCCTTTTCTGGCAGCTCCCAACAGAGCAACACGTAGTGCAACTTTTATGCATCTTTTAACAGTTCAGCTAGAGAGGCCCCGAACTTCCCGCTTTCTTCGTTCCTTCATCCCTAGAGTGTCAAGACTATGGAACCTGCTACCTGCAGAATTTAAGTCTCTTGTAAATATAATCCCTCTTACCACACTTCAGCCACCCACGGGGCGTTCAGCCTTCGCGGACTGTTTCAAGATAAAAAATAATTAAAGTCCCCAAACTTGCTCATAAAATTTTATAAACGTCGTAATATAGGTGAGTATTATTAAAGAAAAAAAAGGTGTTAATAATTCAATATCGTGTGTTTAAAAATAGAGTAAGTACTCATAATTATAAAAAATTAGCAATCATCAGTATTTTCTAAATTTAATTTTTTTTCTCATTTTTTAAAATATTTTATGTAGTAGATACCATTGAAAAGGTACGCCATCATCGTGTTGTCGCTTTAATTTTTAATTTTATATAATACTTAATTGAATTACATTTATATTTTTGAAATATAAATTTTGTTCGTCGTTATAAAAGCAGTTTTTCGTTTCCACCTCAATTCCACGCCACTGTCCGGCATAAAATGCAACATGGCCGAAATGGACCCTTCTTGACGTCACACAAGAGTTTTTCAATATGGCGGATGTCATAACCCCCTTTAGATTAATAAACTCTGGGTTGCCCCATGGCAACATGCATTTATGTAATCAGTAGGGCAATTTAAAAAGGATAATATAAAAAAATTGAGGTGAAATAGTTTTCTTTACTTATGCGCCGATTCCTCCTAGACTACTTGGTCTATAACCATATATACTAATACCCAAATTTAAAATGTAAGTACAGAAAATCGGTAATTTTTCAACTGTTTTTTTTTTATTCTTACCTGGTAATGATTATAAAAGAATATCTATTCTCCTGGTCCGGATACAAATATGACTGATAAAATAATTTGCAGAGATTATTTTTAAATAGGTCAATGGCATGTAAAATAACGTGCACGTGTGTCAGAACTTCCGGTACAAAAAAAAAGTGGTTTTAAAATTTTTATCTTGGTATAAGTTTACGAAATTGGGAAAAAGGAACATTTTTAATATTTGTCATCGAATCTACTAAAAGGTTAATTCGATTTTTCTTGTTTGGAATAAAAAACTAAAAATAAATAAATTTAAAACACGTAGAGTTAAAAAATATAATTTTTGATCTCTTTTTTTATTGTGAAAATAACACATCTGTCACTTCAAGCCAATCACACAAATTTATTTTAGCAGTTGACCATAGCAACCTTCAAATTGTTTGAAAATATTTTTCCCTCCTACCTAGGTAGACAACAAAATTAATGGGTGTTTTTTTTCTGACAGCTAATGTAAGATTTTTTTATTAGTATTATTTAAATAAATTTTGATTGTAAAAAGTTCGTCCTTGCGTCCTTCAATTAATGTTCAAAATTTTTTCTTTTGTCACGGATTTTTCTAGAAAATTTTCAAAAAATGCGTTTTGTCGGGAAAATTTCCAGAAATGATAAAGATTAAAACTAAAAATTTATTTTCATAAATTTTTTGCTTTAAAACAACTATTGAATTGGAATTTCGGAAAAGTATTAACAATTAAGTTGGGCGGATGGCTAAATCAGAAATAATCAAAATAGTATATACTAGTACAATAATAGAATGTAAGCGAAGTATATAATGCCTTAATTTGTCAAAAAGTAAAAAACCCAGAATTTTTACCCAAGGAAGGGCAAATAGATTAATGAATAGGGCTAAAAATAAAGTTAGAAAGTCTATGAGGAAATTGGTACCCTAATATAGCACTTCCAAAGACACAGTTTCGGAAGTATTGGGCAATAATAATAACAATTAAAAATATATCAAAAAATATATGGCAAACCAGTTGATATAGATACCACGATGTTTTTGAGCATTAAGGTAGATCAATTTTGCAAACGAAAAAATCATGGTCAAGGACTATGAAAAGCATTTTACTTCAGGCAATTTGAAAATTAAGAAAAATGGTGATTTTTATACCAACAAATTTTTAAAGTTAACGAGATCCTTGTAAGATTAACTCTAAAAGTATTTTTCAGATCGGTTTATAAATATGGATTGCGCGTGTCCAAGTATAGACTTGGGTATAGATACTGGGACAATAAAGAAAATGATCCCATGAGATGAGAAATGCAAGTAATGTTTTATAATATATTTAGTTGCCCCAGCAATATGTTTCGTTTTGGTTGATCTGAAAGTTTCAAAAAGGTAAATTGACTGTTATGCTCCAGTCTATACATTGAGATTAGGACCAAAGTAGTGAGAGTCTGTTGATTTATACGAATTTATTTTTTTGCTAGTACAATAAAGTGATATTAATACCAAAGAATATTATAAAAAAAAAGAATGATCACTTTTTTGATATCCGTCAAGAAGCTGGCTTTTATTGCTGCCTAGCAATAAACCAATCTGCCAATCACCGATATTTAATATACATTGATAAATCCATTGCTTTGAACGTTAAATAATAAATAAATAAGAATTTTGGAAAAAAATAGCCATTTATTGAACAAGGATATAAATAAAAGCTCGCAGGGGTCATCAGTTATGGGTTGACAACATTAATCGTCAACTAATGACCGAGTTAGTTACAATTTTTTTTGGCCATTCTTTTGTTAATAAATTGTGAAAATTATAATTGGAAACCAACCTGACAAATGCCGGTGTTGCTATTCTAATAACAAAATTTTGCTAAATACCAAATTTTAAACCAAAAAAATATATCTCTAGTTGTGTATATTTAGTTGCCGGTACTAAAATCGTGTTTAATTGTGGATAATTTCCTATTCGTTAATAATATTGCTTAGAATTTTTTTTGTTATATCTATGTTATTTACGGGGTCTCCCAAAAGTAACAGCAGTTTCCTAGGGTCAAAATAATGCAATTTACGTAAACTTGCCTTATCCTAAAGTTGATAATAACTTAGATACAGGGTGTCTAACTTTTAATTTTGTTTTCGTTTTTTCGTAATAAGTTCTTTACTATATGACATATCGGTACAAAATTGGGGATCTGTGGGATCTTTGAATCAATAAATTCAAATTCGTCCCTGCTTTTAATCCCGACCCGACTTGTCTTAGATAGCAAAACTTTTTTAAGTTTAGTATATTGACCTGTTTATTAAAAAATAAGTTACTATAATTCCCTCTGCATCAAAAATGTATACCTTATTTAAGTTTTTAGGAGCAACTGTTTTCACTTTAAAGGAACCCGCAATTTTCTTATGGACAATTGTTTTTAAACTATGCAAAGTAATAGTTCTCAACACGCTGATCAAAAGTCTCTACGGGCACAAAACCTGAAAACCCCTCTAACCCCTCTAACTCCTCCAAAATCACCCTCAAAGGTTCTCAATCCCAAGTGACCTTTAAGGGTGATTTTGGGGAGAGCTGGAGAAGTTTTCGGGTTTTGTGCCCGTAGAGACTTTTGACCAGCGTATTAAGAATCATCACTACGCAAAGTTTGAAAAAATTTGGCTAAAACCCAATAAGAAAATTTCGAGGTTCTTTAAAGTGCATTAACCTCAAAGACAGTTGCTCCTAGAGACTTAAATGAAGTATACATTTTTAATGCAAATGATATTATAGTAACAGTTTTTTAATAAACCACAGAACCCTATTTTGGTACCGCCGTGTCATGTATTAAAAAATTATTACCAAAAAAACCAAAACAGACTTAAATAAGAAATATATTTTTAATGCGGAGAATTATAGTAACTTATTTATTTTTTAGGGCAAATCAGGGAATGGATCCGAAACAAACACAAAAAAAAAAAAAAAAAGGAAAAAATTGAATTTTTGTGATTTAAGGTTGAATTTTCATTTTGGCCTTTAAAAAAAAAATTTTTGCAATTTTGAAAA
This sequence comes from Listronotus oregonensis, assembly GCA_019359885.1. NCBI lineage: Eukaryota > Metazoa > Arthropoda > Insecta > Coleoptera > Curculionidae > Listronotus > Listronotus oregonensis. The sequence goes on from JAHBCN010005282.1 coordinate 40,847, forward strand.
AATTCCCAAAATATTTTCCATGGGAAAAAATTGGGGGTTTTTTAAAAGGGGTTTAAAAAAATTTTTTGGACAAAAAAAAAATTTTTAATCGGTTTTTAAGAATTTTTTTTATTTTTAGGGAAATGGGAACCGAAAAAACAAAGAAAAATGGGGAAACCCCAGTAGAATTAGACATGGAAAAAGCTTCATAAGTGGCCCATCCAAAAGAACGAAAAAGAAGAATATTAACAAAGAGGAAAAAGACTTTGGAACAAAGACTAATAGGAATTGAAAGTAAGGGAACTACAAGAAACATACATGGGACCTCAGTAGAATTTAGACAGGAGAAAAGCTATCATGGAAGTGGCAGCACAAATGACAGGCATTATTTGGGCAACCGAAAATGAGCCCACAGGAATATATCAACCAACCAGTCTCGGAGTTATACAGACTTTGAAGGAACAAGACTAATGGAAGGATTGGTAAAAAAGATAATGGGAGATTAGGCACAAAAAGCACATGATGCTGCGCTGCCTCCGGTACTTAATCAAGACGGCTACCAGAGAAGAAGAGGACAAAGAAGAAGGACAATTTTGAATTTATCGCCTCAAAGAACCCACAGATTCCCAATTTTGTACCGCTATGTCATATAGCAAAGATATTATTAAAAAAAAACGAAAACAAAATTTAAAGTTAAACACCCTGTATCTTAATTATTAAGTTTGGGATAAGGCAAGTTTACGTAAATTGTATAATATACAGAGTGTCCCATTACTTTGGGACACTCTGTATATTAGCGGGATCAATAATTTTTAATGGTTTAAAGCAATTTTTTGCTTCTATTAATTCGGATGTTCGTTTCTAATCTTAACCTGCAAAATGATACGGTTTGTTTGCCTAAAATATTAAATAAATAATGACTTCTGTAACCGCAATTAGGAATTATAAGATAAAAAAGCTGTGCAACGGTTTTCAACGGAAATTTCTTAAAACAAATACGGAACCAATGTTTGTATCCTATAACAAATATTTCCACTACTTGAATAATAAAACATTAGTTTGTTTTGCAATAAAATAATTGTTTATTTATTAACGAACAGACAGTATTTATAATGTACAAAGCCGACGAATGCATTAGTGTAAATGTGTGTAACTAAAAACAATTAACTATAGTTATTGTCTTCGATGTAACCCTGTTAAGAACTAAAAAAGTAAATTAAAGAATTTTTGCAGAAAATCTTTAATTATTTCTGGTTTGAGGAACCAGAGTTATTATCGAGCTAACTGTAGCGAAAAATATCTGTCAGTTCTCATCCCTTACATATAAGCTGCCAAATTCTACAAAACAAAGAGCCAAACTTGTAGGCGTTACTTTCGAGAATAACCTTAACTTGCATAAAGACTTATATTCAGCTACAGCAGCTTCAAAAAAGCTCGAATTTCTCTTTTAAGCCAGAAATATTTCTTATATTTTAATCTATATAGTCTGTATGTATCTCAAAAAGACCCTGTTCGGAATACAACTTTAGGTATTCTTAATTCTAATCAAAGAAGTACCGTTTAACTCAATAATTACAAGGAAGCTATAGCTTCTCGAATATAATTCCTCTTACAGAATACCAATAGATTCACACAAAGTGAGGGTGGTTTTATACATGCTTTTACAGTAGATCTGAGAAACCCCGAACTTTTTTTCTTGCCCACTCTTTCATCCCTAGGGTATCCAGATTGTTGCACCTGCTGCCTGTAGAGCACATTCCTTCCGCTTCAAACATTCAAATTATTAAATCTGTGTTTATACATCGTGTTCAAAATTAAGTCGGCACTATTGCTAACTTTATTATAAGAGATACAAGTTAGGTTAAATTAGCAAAGTTGTGTACATTTTTACGCTGATTACAATAACGATAATAAAAAAACAAATGAACATCAGATTTACGAGTTATTTACAAAAATATCCTTTTTTTAAATGCAACACCCTGTATTTGTTACATTAATTCAAAAGAGAATGTAATTTTCTATATAATTAGTTATTTACATTTTTTCCTAAAATGAGAAATAGCGGAGTTATTTCAATTAAAATGTATTTTTCCATAACTGGACGCAGGGAGCCATGGAATTCTTAAAATCGCATTTTTTGTACAAATTATCGTGGTATGCTATGACAAAAATAAAAAAAACAAAAGATAACATGTGCATCCGCCATGATGTTTTAGTGACAACTAGTTAATCATAAGACAACAGTTCATTTATGCTACTGTTGTTTAAAATGTTGTCACTTGGAGAAGTTTGATATGATAGAATGCTACATAATTTGCCAAAAAAATGGCATCAGGCTTTAGAGTAAAACTATTTCCAGAAAGAAATATGCCAAACAGAAGATATTTTTTACTCCTTTATGAAAAGTTTCAATCAAACAGAAGTGTTTCTTAAGCTTAGAAATTAGAAAACCTTTATAATTAATCAACAAACACGAATTAATGTTTTGGCATATTTTAAAGTTTATCGTGAAAATTCCACAAGAGACTGTAGGTCACATCTTGATCTATGCTAGGAACCATTAATAAAATTAAAAAAAAACATAATTATGTACCCCACAAATACAGACCCACACAAACTTTGTTGCCAGGTGATTACAAAAGGCGTATAAACAATGGTTTGTAAATGCTGCTATAGAAAATCCAAACTTTTTACGATTAATTTCTTTAAGCAATGATACTAATTTTAGTAATAGAGTAACCGAAAGAACCAACATTATTGGAGCATTGCAATCTCCTGCGCCATCATCCTTTCAATCCACAAGGATGTTTTTGCTTAAACGTATGGTGCTGCCTCATTGGATCAAAAATTGTTGGACCTGTGTTTTAACAGGCCAACAATATCTGAATTTACTAAGAAATGTGTTAGAGGATTTTTTGGATGATGCCAATATAGCTATTATTAGCATAATATATTTTATTAATGTTACTTAGTTATGTGTTATTATAAAAAAACTGAAACTACGATGTTTATTATTTACTCAAGTAATTAGAAGGTTTAACAAATTATATTCTTTATGGCGGACTTTATTTAAATTTGGTTTCTGTCATAGCGTACTACGATATAATTTGTACAAAGAATGCTATTTTAAGAATTCCATGGCTGCCTGCGTCTAGTTACGGAAAATGCATTTAAATTAAATAACTCGGCTATATATCATCTTAGAAAAAAAATGTTAGAACCTATAAAAACATTATTATGACACTTGTTAGGAGCAATGCATATCCGCATTCAGATTTTAATTTTGACGTTTGGTTTTAAGATATCATCATCAACTTTCTTTTTTGGTGGCCATTTTTTTCGACCATTAACAGAAAACGTTTTTACCCTTTAGGATAATGTGTAATCACTTTATAGAAAATTGTATTTTTATGTCAAGAAACAAATTTCTAGCCGACTTGACCATCACAGCGGATGTCATTAGTTTTTCAATTTTTAAATAGGTGTTGCCTTATTAGAATTTAATCTGCATAAAAAAGAATTTTACATGAAGTCACATATAAGATGCCAGTAGTTTATTTATATGAAAATTGAAGTGAAACTGACAACTGTCAACTTAAAGGTTTGTTCCAACACGTCAAAAAACCGTCACCGAAAGATCACGCTCATGCGCAGTGATTAAAGTGCGTTTCAACAGAGACGTGACGGTTATCGGACGATCCTGTTTGTATACCAACATAACTTGGGATCGTTTATGTTACGGTTTCAGAACGGTAATTCCGATACATGGCTCAAATGTTTGGGTTGACTTGCGCATTGAGCATCTTGGCATTGGATATTTCTTTTTTAACTGCTGTTTCATCTTTATCTGTTTACCGTTATATTTAGCGACTAGCGTGCATCGCTTTATAATTTCCTATTTCCTTGCTTGTTTAATCGTTTAAAAGTATTAATTTTTACACCTCCAGCCCATCATTGAATTTAATTATCTTTAATTATATTTAGATTTACAAAACAAAAATCCAAATACTTTAGACCTTTTGATTTGACATTCCCGAAAACGATACGCAAAGCGATCCAACGTTTGTTACTTTTTGTACCGAAACTACTTGAAGTCCGCGCATGCGTCGAAGCGTACCAAAAAAACGATTCAAAAATGGTTTCGAAACGATACCGGATGCTTGTTGGAACAAACCTTAAATAAGTTATGTCATTTTTTAATCTTTTGTTCTTGTTTTAATTTCCAAGCTTACTTGACTAATATTTAAATTAGAAATACTAAATGCTCCAATCACCGCATTTTTATGTTTTCGATTGATCATTCTATTCTCTAGTGGGTATTATACAGAGTGTGAAATAGTTTTTAGTTTTTTTTTTGCTTTAGAGTAATTGTTTTTTTATTTATTAATTGTTAATAATATTTAAAATTTGTAAAACAGGTTTCGTTTTTTTTAACAAAAGTTTTTAACAAAACGATGTAATTATAAAATAGACAACGAATAGATTTACTAAAAAAATATACATTTATGATACAATTTAAAATTTCAACCCTTTTTTATGTGCATTTCCGAGACTTCTTTAATACCGATCATCACCGCGTAAAAAGTGTTTTTATTAATATTTTTGAGAGAGATCATACTCATATAATTTATTTTTATATGTCTCTATAATTAAAGTCTAAAACAAAGCAACCAAAAAAAAAAAAAGATCACTTAAATGCATTTCAGTCGACGTATGGTCTTTGATTATATTAACGTGGCTTCTGGATTTTTTATTTATTTATTTATTTATTTATCAATATATGGAAAACCCCATTGAAGAATTACAAATAAAGATTTTTTTTTACAAAAATACAAAATTAAAAAAAGTTAACATTTAGCAAACTTACAAATGGATAAATTCTGAGCATAAATTAATAAATCATACTTATAACAATCTTCAAATATAATAATAAAATATAAACACTATTAACACTTAAAACCTTTAATAAATTAGATTAGCCCAAATATATTTTTCTTAAATCTATTTAGTACCCAAAACGGTCAAGAGGATGCATTTAAGATTTTAAGGTTTGGTCATAGGACCATTTTTCAAATTGGTGGCATGAAATTTAACAAAGATGTCATTCCTTCTCAAAAAATCAGAGTACTTTATAAAATCTCTTCAGCAATGCTGTCCGATAACTATAGTCAAAAAGAGTCATAACCTTTCCACCTTAAGGATCGTTATAATCAGCATCAGCCGGCAAATATTAGTATAGTTTCTTAAAATAACTCTAGTGAGCTCCCGTGTCAAAGGGTCTAGAGTGGAATGAAGTCATTTAAGTCATTTGGGAGGTTGTGGAATCATAAGATGGGTTTCCAAATGGAAACCCGGCATGAATTTAACTTAAAGATGTCATATCCTTCTAACAAGCGATCAGTATTATATAAAGGATCTGCTCCAAAGAAAAATGCTGGACAATCAATATACCCATTTAACAATTTATAGACAAACAAGAGATCATTAACTATTCTCCTTTTCTTAAGGTATTTAAAGATAATTCATTATGTACATGAGCAAATCGAAATTGACAAAACCTTAAAAACTTTTATGTACTCTCTTGATGTTGTCTATATGAACATTATAATATGGGGACCATACTATGGACGCATACTCCAGTCGGGATCTCACTAGGGAGCAATAAAGAGTTTTCAAGGAAGACAAAGACAAGTCTCAGGCCAGTCTGAAAATAAAACCCATCAGCATCAATGTCTTAGAAACAACCAAGGAATAATGATCGCGAAAGTAAATTTATCATCAAGAATTACCCCAAGATCCCTGACACTAGACAAGTGACAGTTCCTGCCCACAATAGATAATGAGTACTATTCCGTCCGATTGTAAAAATGTTATTTATGGGGAATATATAATTTATATAAAAATTGTAGGATTTTTTCCACATTATCTTTTGAAATTATCAGTAAAAAAAATCCCAATAAAAACATGAAAAATATAGGCAAATTCAATTTTTTTAAATAAAACACCCTGTATATTATACCCTACAACGAAAGATCTTTTTTTATTTCAAATATATATACATTGATGATATTTGAATGAACAATTTTTGAGATATTTTAGGTTAAATTATTAATAAATTACAAAAAAGTTTCATATGAGTATCAAGAAAGCCATGGAAACAATACAATTGTTATGTTGCTGAATTTGGTGAGGGTTTTTTCTGGACCAATAATGTTCATTTTTGTGATTAAACATTCCTGCTGAAGTAAAGGAAGACTTGTCGGTGAATAAATTTTATTTAAAAACTTTGGATCCTGCTGCATAAACCTAGCAATTTCCAGTGCATACTTAGGTCGGTCCTGTATGTTTTGTTCAGGAAGATTCCGAACGGACATAAATTTATAAGGATAAAATTTGTAAAATTTTAAGGTTAAATAAATTTTATAATCTGTTTTATTAAGTTCAGATGCCGCATCCAAAATTGATATTTCAGGATTTTCTAAAATTATTTAAAGTAGTTAGTGCTAGTCCAATAGAAAAAGTATAATAATTATCATGAAAAAACAAGGATATCCAAAACTTTGTTTTCATTTCGTGCTGCAGTCCTTTTCTTCATTTTAAAGTTTTTTCTTTCAATAAACTTTCTTACTATGTATTTAATAGTATCTACAGATAGTACCCGTTTTTAATGATATAATAAGTAATATTCCCTTTGCACTGTCGTCACGTTATTATTGTTACCATAAAAAAGACGCATAATAGCGATTTTTGTTCTTCTGAATAGCCCATCGACAAAAACAATACAAACTACTTTTAATAGTTAAAATGATAAATTTCACTCTTTTAACAATATCGATACGTCAACTTTATTAAAACAATTTTATTGTTTTCATAGCATTCTTGATACTAATGTGATTTTTTTTTAATTTATATATATTTTAAGCTTAAATATCTCAAAAATGGTTTATTCAAATATCATCAATTTGAAATCAGAAAAAAAGGATCTTTTATTGTAGCGCATAATATACAGGGTGTTTCATTTAAAAGAGTTTACGTTGCCTATATTTTTCCTTTTTTTTATTGCGATATTTTTTTACTGATAATTTTAAAAGATAATATGGAAAAAAACCCACAATTTTTATATATTTTTTTTTTCTGTCTTCAAAAATAAAGGCTCCAGAAGCCACGTAAATATAATCAAAGATTTGTAAAAATAAACTATATTTGGGTACTAAACTTGCATTGACTTTCACAACGGAATTCCTTACTAAAAGATGTTTTGACATTAAAATAATTACATAAAAATAAAATATTTCCTTAAAGTGTTATACATTATATAAAAAAATAAATATCTCAAAACCGAAACGTCAAAATTAAAATCTGAACGCAGGGGAGAAGTTGTTCTTATAGTTCTTTCACATATTCTAAAAATAATTCAAAATTTAAAAAAAAGTACAACACACAATACACAATGCACATTTTAAATTTTTTCAAAATATCTCAAAAACGAAACAAAATAGAACCGCCATCAAAATGGCATTAAAATTAGAACTACTTGGTCTACAATTTTCCCCACTCTTATAGTTTTAAAAATCCCAATAGGGTTTTTATTGGTCATTTTATTTACAGCAAATATGCTAAATCTTGTAAATTCGCACATGTGTCACGCTTATAAACACATACAAATTCACAAATCGTACTCAACATCCGCGATGAGATCCTACCATTTACGTTTACCTGTTTCCCAGGAAAAGCGGCTGGTTTGAATACATTAAAGATATCGGACGTACCGCATCAGTCGTACCCATATGGTATTTACATGGTTAAAAAAGAAATGCACTGGCTTTGGCTTATTTCGTAGGCATCCCATGCAAATAATCAGCTAATAGAACTGAAGCAAAACATCAGATAGCCGTTGGCCGTAGATGTTACTTGCCCGCCTTGGACAAATATAGCGTAAGGAAGTAAATTGAACACAGATAGCCTCTCTGCAGTTTTATTTTAATTGGGTATATAACAGGATTTTTAAATCATCCATTTAAATGGTGTACAAAATTTGGACTCTCTATAATTGGAATGAATCTTTTTAAAAAGCGGTGTCTAAATATTTCTTCAATTTTTACTTTTCCGTTTTTTCATTATACAGGATAAGTCAACTATAGAATAAAGTTCATTATCTGATTTGTTTTGAGAATTACAAAAAAACGTTAAAAACAAGAGTATTAGGCAATGTTAAGATGCATAGTTTAAAAATATTTTATGAAACGCCCTGTTTTTAAATATATTTTTAAATTTTCCATAAAATTCTATAATTTTTTTATTTATTATGTAATATAACTAAACCAAGTAGTTTTTCTAATATGATGATGATGATTGATGGCTGCGGGACGGTGAAAATAAATATTTAGGTACATTTCGACTAATTAAACTTAAAAAAAATCGACATTTTTAAATGGCACGCCTTGTATATTTTTACTTTATCCGATAGATTTTACAAAACCCTACAACTTTTATTAGGTATGACATATACCAATTTTTCATAGTTTGCGAATTATGTTGATTTTTTTATTTTTATATTACCTCTGTTGTGGAAACCCAAACAAATATAATTAATAATAACACAGCCCCACAAAATAAAAAAGTTGATGCTCCGAACGACTTGATCATGGCATCTTTATGTTTTTGGGGACACTGAATTCGAATCCGGGGTCAGTTTGACCCCACCAGAGCAGGGTCAAAGGCATTTTAGGGTCAAATCTGCAAAATTATTTGCAATCAAAGTTGAAGACTGAATACTTATGTTTTTAAGGTCGCTAAATACGAATCCGTGGTTAGTTTTACCCCATCTTTGGTTGCGATTTGACCTTAAAATGCCGTTGACTCATGAGGTCAAACTGACCCTGGATTTAAATTCAGCGACCCCAAAAACATGCAAGTACCATGGTTAAGCCTTTTGACCTTCAATATCTTTTTTGTGGGGCTATGTAATTTTGCAGATTTGACCTAAAAACATCTCTTTGCCATGACTTGATGGAGTCAAACTGACCACGGATTCGTATTCAGCGACCTCAAAAACATAAAAGTATACACTCTTCAAATTTGGTTGCGATTAATTTTGCAGATTTGAACTTGAAATGCCCTTGACCCTGACCTAATGGGGTCAAACTGACCCCGGATTTGGATTCAGCGATAAAGTTGTATATAATAGGCAACCATTTATACAATATTTAAACAACAGATACAGTATAAAACTGAACATAAGCAATACAATACTGTATATTTTATATGTAAGTGACAAATTAGTGTTTATTTAAGGGTAATTAGTTTTAAGAAAAAGGAATTTTAAGATTATTCCTGTTGGAAGCCTCATAACCCAAAAAACCACAGGTTCCGAAAAAAAACTAATTTGTTAAAAAATAATTTAGTTCGAGATATTGCATTCAAAATGAAACAAAAATGTTTTTAAAAAATAATAAAAAACAATAACCTCGCACAAAATATCAAAAAAATTGGTTTGGCACTTCAACAAAGTAATTTTTTATATTTTCTTCAAAAACAAGCAGTACGATAGATAGCTCAAGTGACCGATACTGCAGAATTTCTTAAAATTTGGGTTTTTAACAGGTTCTTTAATATAATTCATGTCTACCACATTTTATTGATACGTTCAGGTAGGTACATCTAAAGTAGACGAAATACTTGCTTTATTTTTCTAGAAAATGAATGTTTTAATTTAATACATATTAGTTAAACTATTTACTTACAAGAATTTTATTACTTACTGCTGTATATTATCCATCTATTCTTTTTAAAAACAAAAGATTTAAAATAATTTCATGTAATAACTATTGCTACTAAAAATTAACCTCTTTCGTAAATTAATGCGTGTTCAAAGCTATAACATGCGGTACTAAAAAAACCGTTATCGACCCGATGTGGTATAGGTCCGATTTGCCGCAAGGCCTTTGTCGAAATTCAAGTTAAACGCCTATAGGGTGTAAAACTTAATCTTAGAATTTTTGCATCGCAAGGAAAAGATGTTCCTTATTTTAGAAACAGCGCATAAATTTATAGTGATTTTTACACGCACGGTAGATGAGATAGGCTTTGGAGTAGCTCAGTAGTGTTTTGTACGATTCACATATTAATTGCCCCTATTCAGTGTTAAACTTGTAAGCTCTGGGACGCAAAAACATTTTCGTCACTAGAAGGCTACTCAGATTATCTATTGCAACCTTCGAGCATATGCTACTAGAGCCAGCCTTGCAAATTGGTCGTCCGAACACTCCACTCTTTGTTAAATTTAACAATTGTTAAGTCTATTGCTAACTTTATCAACGCGATCATCACTCGGCCGTAAATGTTTTAAAGTTAGTGTATTTTTTATGGGGTCGTGGAAAATCGCGAATATATCGGTTCTTTTCAAAGTCTTCGGAAGTATTTAAATTTTTTAAAAATAAAAAAAAATCGCGAATATACGTTTTTTTTCCAAAAGTCTTCAAGTATTTGAAATTTTTAAACTTTTAAGTTGGCATTTTGATCAGCATTAAATTGCGGAGCTTTGCCTTCATTTAATCGACCTCGTATCTCTTCAGGTTTCCGAGATCCCGATGATGAAGCTTGAATTTGAGACACCCTGTAAATAGCTTGATTTTGAATTAAAATTCTGTATATGTAAATTTACAACTATATGTACTGAAACAGCGTTGTTTTCCTAGTCTATGAATAAGCTAAATTGAGAAGGAATCCGTAATACATTTCGTAACGAGACAACCATAAAATACTGGCGGCTAAATATAACAGAACAAAAGGCTTTATCCCGGTAAGTAACAAGCACAAGTCAGACTCATAATTATAATTGGTCACACTATCCTTGTAGGTCTAAATCAATTTATATATTTAAATATAATCACATAAACACGCCGTGCTGCGGCGGCGGCAATAGTGCATAATAGACTTTGTGAGTCATGTGTCACTCATTAAGAATTGCATTATACCATCCTCCGTAATATTTTGATTGTAAATTTGTAGTAGATTTTTATGTTTATGTAATAGATTTGGTTTGTAAGGTATTCATTATGGGAAAATTAGTCGAATTTTTACTAGATAAAGAAGGTTTGGTTATAAAATTACACAAACACACAAAAAAGCACAGTGATCTCTTCTACCGGGTGGTGCATTGCCAGACTGGCCATAGGAAATCCCATGTAAATTTTGATACACTGAAATATTGCCTCTTCTATTGAATTTACAACAAAATTGTATGAGACTATTTTGAAGACGTTGATAAGATTAGCTCACATTCTTAATTTTTTTTTCTGATAGGGCAATTAAATGTTATTTAAGAAAAACTATTTATAAACTCGTTGCATACCTGCTACATACCTTAATGAATCCACCAGTAATAAATAAAATGTCTTGTCAACTTTTTAATTGGCGTTTTACTTTGTATTAGTTATTTCTAAATGTTTAACAGTATTGAAGAGAAAATAACAATGATTAAATGGTATTATATGGAAAATAGTTATCGAAGAGTATCCGACATGTTCTCTACGTTTTTTCCTGACAGACAAATTCCAAGTAAGACAACAGTTCAAAATATCGTTCATAAGTTTGAGACAAAAGGTACTGTTATTAATAAATGCAACTGCTTAGAGAGGAATAATAATGTACTCGATGGAAGAGCTCAAGAAAATAATGCCGATTTAGATGTTTTACTTCATGTAGAAAAAAATAAAGGAATTAGCACCAGGCTTCTTGGCAAAGTTGTAGGAAAGGATCACAGCACAGTACTACGCAAATTAAAGAAATATAAATATCATCCGTACAAATATCAAAGACATTAGGAATTAAGAGAAGGCGATGACATCCGAAAAGCAGATTTTTTTTAAGTTATCGAAATGGCGAATAATGATAGGGACTTCTTACGCAATATTTGTTTTAGTGACGAATGTACCTTCACAATAAACAATAAACCAAACGTTCAAAACATCAGATACTGGAGCAAAGAAAATGAACACAGATTTGTATCTACAAGGACTTAATACCCTCAAAAGATAAACGTTTGGGCGGGTATATTTGGACATTGGACCTTTTTTCTTGAATCACAATTTGGAAACAGAAACTTTTTTAGAGCTATTACAAAATCAAGTGGGGCCGGCATTGAAAGAAGTTGCACCTGACAATCAAGACATTTGGTTTCAAATGGATGGTTGTCCTGCACACAATTCACGAGAAGTAAGGGAATATGTTCAAAATGTTTTCAATGGACTCACTATAGGACCAAATTACACCATAAATTGTCCAGCTAGGTCTCCTGATCTTTCGCCAAACGACTTCGTCCTTTGGGGTCATATTAAAAATGTTATTTATACAAATTTGAGTTATAAAAATTTAGAAGAATTAAAAGTTTCAATTTTAGCGGCGTGCGATCGCCTATGGGCATTTCAACTTCCTAATGTAAGAACTGAATTTTCTAACCGTTTAGGATATTGCTTAGCAGTAAACGGGGTCTGTTTGAGAATCTAATTAAAAAACATTAGCGTTTAGTTTTAATGTGTTGTGTTTAAACGAATTTTTAGACAGTTTTTAAGTGTGTTTTTCATCTTCCTATAAAATTGTTCAATTATGTAAAAATCTCATTATGTACTTCAATGTAATTACTTGTGTTTCTTAAATGATTACAACCATTATTTTCTCTTCAATACTGTAAAACATGTTGAAATAACTAATACAAAGTAAAACTTGAATTAAAAAGTTGACAAGACATTTTATTTATTACTGGTGAATTCATTAAGGTATGTAGCAGGTATGCAACGATTTTACAAATAGTTTTGCTTAAATAACTATTAATTGCCTTATCAGAAAAAAAAACGAAATTTAGTATGTAAGCTAATCTTATCAACGTTTTCAAAATAATCTAATACAATTTTGTTGTAAATTCAATAGGGGAGCCAATATTTCAATGTATCAAAATTTACGTGGGATTTCCTATGGCCAGTCTGGCGATGCACCACCCGGTATATGCGATATATGTATTCCGAAGTATTTTTTTCCTGCGCACAAATTTGGTATCACATAACAGAAACTTCCTACCCTCAAAAATTAGGCCTAACTTTCAATTTAAAAAATCAAGTGATTAGTTACGTGATTTTTTTAATACTGAATCAACGTTCTCAATTACACTGGTCAACATTTGATCCACGCGGGAACGCCCGAAGAGGTTAGGTGCTACTGGGGTTTTTGGGGTCGCTGATTACGATGAAAGGGTCGGTTAACCTCTATCACGTCAGCTTCAAGGACATTTGAAAGTCAAATGAAGAAAAAACCATTGGAGAAATCTGGAAAAATGTGTGCTTATGTTTTTGATATCGCTGAATGCGAATCCGGTATGTATTTACACTTTTCCAGATTTTTCCTTTGCTTTTTTTCTTCACTTGACCTTTAAATGACCTTGCCATGACCGTATGAGGGTTAACTGATCTCAGAATCGGATTCACCGACCTCGAAAACATACGTACGATTTTTTTTCAGATTTTTCGAATCGAACTTAACATGTTTATCTCAAAAACACTTCAAAATAACCTTGAAATAACCTGGGATGACCTCTAGAATAGATGTAAGTAAACGCCGGATTCAAATTCAGCGACCTCGAAAACATATGCATGAATTTTTCCAGATTTTTCCAATAGTTTTTTCTTCACTTAACATTCAAATGACCTTGAATCTGACGTGATGGAGGTTAACCGACCCTCTCATCGTAATCAGCAATCCCAAAAACCCCAGTGGCACCCGGTGTTCTCGGGTAGGGGGGTTTTGAGAGTTACTGATCACAAATCCGAAGTCAAATTTGCAAAAATCAAGGTGAGTTCCAATAGGGCGGACCAATTATGCAAAACTCTTCTGATTTACGCTAAATTCGGTACATAGGGATTTCAAGGGGCGCTGACCCCGAATTAGAAATATTTGCAAAAAGTTAAAATGGCGGATTTAATTTGGAATACGAATATCGTTCATCATATTGAATTCGCCATTTGGAATTTTGCAACTCGGGTTTCATAACCATTAAAACCCCTATACACCAAATCTGGTGTTTAATCTTGTTGGCGTTACTTTTGAGAATAACCTCAACTGGCACAAATACATTACATCCCTAGCCTTAGCAGCTTTAAAAAAGCTTGGATTTCTCTTTTAAATCAGTAAGTATTTCTCTTCTTCCAGTATGTATACTCTGTATACAGGGTGTAAAAAGTATGATGCTTATCATTTTAATGTGCGATAGTGGAGCTCAAAATAAGTTGAAAAGTTTATATGACATATGTGTCAAAACTTGACAGATTTTTGTCTTAACGATGTTAAAGTCATGCACTTTGAAAGCAGTTATTTATGTAAACCGTAACAACTGGAAACTTTTGTCTTAATCGCTTATCAGTAGGTTTATTTGATAATAAAATAAACTTAATTTTAAATGTTTTAGTCTACAAATAAAAAAAAAATAATTTTTCAACAATTGTTCTCCTAGTTAAAAATTTAAAAAAACAATTGGCAACAGAGCGCTACCTTTGTGCGTAAGGTCAGTTGTACAAAGAACACCGATCCGCCACGATATTTTTTTTTTTTTTTAAATCGGGAAAATATGCCGATATGTTTTAAATTCAAGAAAACGTAATTTTCAACCGAGAAATCTTATTTAGTCCTATTCTTAAAGCAAAAAAAAAAGTGCTGTTTTAAAGCATAATAAATTTTTGTTCCCTTAAATGGATATTAAGCCTATTCTTGTGTAAGGACAATAATTTTTTAATTACAAATAAAAACCAAACAATAATTAATTATTTTTTTCTTAAATTTAATATCAAAAATTAATTGCAGGGAAATAATTTTTATTATTTGTATGTAAATGAACATTCCTTGAAAAAAGTGTAAAATGCAAAAATTCACAAAAAAAGTTCAAGTTAGATCGCTTCGATAAACAGCGCGGTGTTGCCAACTTTTTTAAACTTTAAAAGGGCATATTTCAAAACAATTAACTTTTGACTTATATGTTCTTGGCTTTTTTGACTTGTTTTGAGCTCCTCATCACCCATTAAAATCGTGAGTATCATACTTTTTACACCCTGTATATTAAATCAGGTCCCCTTTAGAATTAGTGATGAGAAAGCAAGCCAAAACCAAGCCGGGCTGTCTTGGTCTTGGTCTTTCGAAAGGGGCTTGGCTTGGTTTTTGGGCTTCTGCAAGAGTCTTGCTGGTCTTGTTTTTTTTGGGATTAATTTAAACTAAGCAATCTTAAATAAAATCTATATTTTTTTTAAAACTTACAAATAAATAAAGATGGAGACTATATTTTTTGCTTAAAATTTTAAAATATACCAATTTTAACCTTACATGTACATTTAAATTATTTAATTAAAAAGGATATTTAAAATGTAGGGGGTTTATTTATTTATAGCGCTTCATTTTAGTGATAGGAAAAATTTAAATTTTCTTTGGGGAAACATATAAAATTACAATTAAGTACTCTGAGGGCAGAAAAAAAATTTTTTTCAACCAGATTGAAATTTGCATTAAAATGCTTCTCATATGTAAACATTGGTTTCTAATTCAAAAAAAAAAAGGGATTTAAAAAGCTTTTTAGTTCAAATAATCTTTAAAAAAATCGATATTCCAAACCGTTCATAATGGTAAAAACTGAATATACAAAATTAAGAAAAAAGGGGGAAAAAGTAAAATTATTTTCTATTTCAGAATTTTTAAAAAATTCACTACCACCCAAGAAAACTTTCCCTTTTTTTTAGCTTTTTAACCCCCAAAAAGAAAAAAAAATTTTTTTAAAAAAAATGCTTCCCTTTTAATGCTGGAAATTTTAAACTGTCATATAGGTACAATGTCGACGTAGATGGTTTTTTATATATCAATTTCGTTTTGACAAAAATGGCGTCATCATTATACTTGACATTGACATCATTTGATTTT
>JAHBCN010005283.1:0-56633 GCA_019359885.1 Listronotus oregonensis
AAATGCAAATTAAAATAATTAATGATTGAAAGTGCCTACTTTTATTAAAATCCTAATAAAAAAACATTGTATCTGTTTTTACCTATTTAATTTAAATAAATAATTTAGTTAAAAAAAAAAGGGGGGTTGTTATTTTTTTTGAAACTTAAAAGGGGGGGATAAAAATTTTTTTTTTTGGAAGGTCCAAAAAAAAGGGGGGAATCCAATTTGATGGTTTTTTCCAAAAATTTTTGGAACAATTTCAAAGCCTTTTTTTTTCCCCTTTTTTTGGTTTACAAATTTGGGGAGTGGCAATTTTTTCAAAAATAAATTTAAAATTTATTTTAAAAACTAATTGTAAAAGGGCTACAAACTTTTTTTTCAAATGAGACTCGTCACAAAAAAAAAATTTTTTTGTTTTATTTTTTTTTTCAGGGTTTGGGACGGATAAAGCTGTACTAGATCAGGGTAAAAAATTTGACCTTCTAGGTTTAAACCAGAAGAAAATAGGAAAAAGTTGCATATATATTAAATATGTTTTTGGGGGATTATATCTAAAAGGAGAGTCCTGAAGATGATTATTATCCACATTTTTAAAAAAAGTTTAATAAATTTTGCAAGAAAATTTCAAACCTCAAATTTAAAATATTGATTTTTTTTTTAAATTTTTATATAAAAAACCACAGAACTTTAAATTTTTTTGCAAAAAATAGAATATATCCATGAAAACGAATAAAAAAGGAATGGTACTCCTGACTGGATAACAATAAAAAATGAAAAAAGTTTTTTTTTCCTTTTTCCCCCAAGAAATTTTTTATGGGGAAAAAATTTTTAAAATTTTTTTTTTTTTTAAAAAAAAAATTTTTTTATTTGTTTTTTTTAAAAAAAAAAAATTTTAATTTTTATTGTGAATAAAAAATAAAAATTTAAAATAATAATAATTTTAAATAATTTTTTAAAAATAATACCATTTTTTTAAAATTTTTTTTTAAAAAAAATTTTTTAAAAAAATTTAAATTAGTTTTTATTTAATAAACCTTTAATGGGGTTTTTTTTTTTTAAATGTCTTTTTTTTTTTGGTAAAAATCATACAAAAAAAAACCTAAAATTGACAATTTTTTTGGCTATTGATTTATTAATTTTTTTTTTGGTTTTTTTTTTTTTTAAACCTTTATTATTTTAAAGTTTTTTTATAAATAAAAATTTTTTTAAATTTTTTTTAATTTTATATAATTTTAATAATAAAATAATTTTTATATAAATAATTAAAATTTTTTATTTTTTAATTTATTTAAAAAATTTTTTTTTTAAAATTTTTAAACCTTAAAATTAAAATTTAAAAAAGTTTTTTATTAAAACAAATTTTTTTGTTTCTAATTTTAGCCCAGTTATTTCTCTTAAAATTTTTGCTTTTTCCTATAAATCTTTATATCTTTACTTATTTATTTATTCCTATTAAATAAATTATTAAAAAAAAGTAAAGGAAATACCATTTTCTCCATAATTCGGTTTTTTTTATTTCATTTTTAAATTCAGTTTAGTGATTGCTTAGTGTTTAAAATTTTTGTGACTAACCAAAACTAAAATGCAAATATAAGGTTACTTAACATTATTATTTTAGAATTTTCCTTTTTAAATGATATTAGTCTTTAATTATTGCACCAAATGCCAAAAAATAAATAATGCTAACTTAAAAGCATTTTCCTAACAAATCGCATTTAAATTAATTAAAGGCCAACTCTCTCGGTGATGTTATGAGCAAATCTAACCAACTTTGAAAGGCCTGTGTATCATACCTTGTATTCGGTGTGCCATGGAATATTGACAGAGAGCGGAGTGTATGGTGGGGACAGCCGAAGCGATTGCAGCGCCCGCTGTGGTCAATTTTCGTTAAATCATGATTAATTTAAATGTTAACAATTAGATAAAACATATTTAAAAATGGTGCATAATAGTTGTGTGTAGTTGAATATAAGAATACTGACAGAAATAGTAACTGCAAATTTTATACATTTACAACTGCTAGTTGGAAATTAGAAAAAATTTAAAAAATGGATAAATGCACGCAGACGAAAAGTGCTAAATTCAAATTTCCCGCTTAGCCGAACGACTTTCAGGTTTCGGGCTTAGCCGAACAACTTGATGTAACGAGAAGAAAAACTTACTCGTTTCTTGCCGTGTATCGTCTTTTCCTTAAGTTTTATTAATGATTTGCGAGTGAATTGTGAATAGAGAAAATGGCTACGGCTCCAGACTCGTTAGTCAGGTGATTTTTTACTTATCGGGCCAATTGCCAATTTTTGTCGGAGCCCGCTAGTTTTTAAGTAGCATAAACATTCCCAAAATTCCGCCGATTTTCCCCAGAACTAATTCTGACATTTGTAATGTTATCCAACAGTCTTTTTCAGTGCTGAACAGGTTTATATATATTTATTCACAAAAAATATTACCCACAAAAAAAAACTGAGGCAATATTTTTGTTGGCCCAAACCACCATGTGACATTTCCGAATACAAATTTGAATTTAAACAAGAAAAATATCAGAAGAACCACCATCAGGATTTTCCCTCTAGAGGTCCCTACCCCCTTAAGCAAGCATTTCTTAGGTCATGTTAATGGAAACGTTTTGTCCTATTTTCATGTGTAGCATATTTTATAAGTGGGCACTTACTTCGCAACACTCTGTACAAAAAAACATTACCAAACAGAAATCCAAAACCCTAAACATGAAAAGGTTAGTGTAATTTTCTTTAATCATAAAAAACTAAAACGTAGCTATCTAATTTCTTCCTGGAATATTTTATCACAATAGAATATTTTTTTACAACTTTAAATCACATTATTAACGCAATACCCTAAAACTAAAGTAATAATAAAATCTTAAAAAAATAATAATAATAAAAATTGCAGAATCATTATCTAGCACTTAGATATCTTATAAGATACGCTACTGGGTGATTGATTTTTTTTGGTTATGTAGCTAGAGCAAAATGAAAAATCTGTAAGACTATAAAATTTATACAAAAAAGTAAGTTTAATATCTCTTAGATATAAACATCCTTTGGCACACATTGATTACGTAATAGATATTTACGTTACAAGTCCGGAAAATGAACTTTTACAGTATGAGTGAGATGTAAAACGGACGAGGCGACGAAAGAGCCGGGTCTGGAATTTCGAAACGAATACTGTAAAGGTTTTTCAGACAAATAATGTACAATATTTTATTTCATATCGTACATTGTAAATCTACAGAATAATTAATTGTCTGCTTTGAAGACGGATTTTAAGATTTTTGTTTATAAAAAGATTGCGTTGGTGACTGTTAACTGTATTAAGTACGGTAAAAAAGTTTTACCGGACTAGTCCAGTACAACTTTTTTTTCATCGGACCAAATACTGTAAAAGTTCATGTTCCGGACTAAAACCAAATATCTTAAAGTGCGTTTTACAGTATCAAATAAATTATTTTTAGACATTGAATAATCAAAATACCTCAAAAGTAGGGGGGGTCAGATTTTTTATAACAAACTTCTAAAGTCGATTATAACACCTCTTTTTATCGAAAAATTTTCTCATAAAAATAACGCTTTATTTACGAATTACCAAACATTTCATTTAAAGTCATTAAACTTGGTGTTTTTTTAATGAATTTAAAACCTGGAAAATTACATTTATAAAAAATAAGTGAACCTTAGGTCATACATTGGGTGGTGCATCGTCAGGCGGGATACAGGAAATCCCATGTAATTTTTAATGGGGTCAATTATTGGCTTACCTAATTATTTTGAAGAAAAATTTACAAGCGGCTAGGTACACGAAGCGTCTTGAGCTCCGCTTGTGTGATCTCCAAATTTAGACAATCAACAATACAACTAAAAACATGGGAAAAGACTCGCATCTAGAAAAACCCCGCTGGCGAGCTTCTTGACAGTGTTGACACATGAAACATGCTTTATTATGCAGGGACTCTGCGCGTAATTTGAAATGTAGGCTTTTTCTAAATAATGCATTTAATGTAAAAAAAGCAAATCATGGGTCGTTTCTAATACGTATCCGCAGTTTTACGTCTGAAATATAATTTGCAAAAATAAAATGCCGCTTTGCTACACAGAACTAACCATGACCGACTAAGAACTTAGGGCTTTTAAATTTGTCTAAATTATCTCTACATAGAAGTTAGTAACAAATTTTTATAATTTTTGATATGGGAGAAGTTATAATTTTTCTAAAAGTGTAATTATATATTCCTCGTTTTTTTTCCAATACGTTGTTAAAATTTTGTTTATAACTTCTACAAATAATGTAGACAAATTCAAAAGCCCTAAGTTCTAGTCGGTCATTGTTAGTTCTGGTTAGTTAAAGCGGCTTTTTATTTTCCCCAATTATATTTCAGACGTGTAAATGCGGGGACGTATTAAAAAAAACCCAAATTAATTTGTCATAACCCAAAAAAATACATTAAAATGTTTTTTTTTGGCTTTTGACAAATTCTAACCACACTATATATTATTCCCTTTCAGTAGAATTTCTTCATAATATAGTGTTTGGTTAAAAATTAAACTTATTAAACATTACATGGGATTTCCTATATCCCGCCTGACGATGCACCACCCGGTATATGATGTATTTATTTTTTTTTTATTTTTTTAATTCTAGAGGCTATTTTCAAGTTTTTTTACATAAATTAGGTAATTTTGTTTTTAATGTAGGCAGATTGAAATTTATCAAAAATTTGATTGTATCCCTCTAATAAGAAACAAAGCCGTTCTTTTTTTCTCTATAAATTTTACCTGTAAAAATGAATTCTTACCAAAACTGTATTTATTTAGTATAGTTCAGGGTCATAGTCAAGAGGTGGGTAAGCTCCCTGAAGAGTTCATAAGCCCCCTAAAAAGATTCTAAAAAGATAGGTACCAATGACATGCCGAACAGATTCTGCGGTTTGTTCTTTATGAAACCTCTTATTTGCTAATTATAAATAAATATAACTCGCTTTTTGATGTTTCAATATGTATTAGTAGACCTTACTCTACTGTTTCATCTTGTTAGGCCCTTTTCAAAAGTTTGATGAAAAATAAAGTTATTTGTAATAAAATTACAGAAGACATGACAAATAACTTTTGCGTTTTTAAAAAACTCAGATTGAATTAACTAAAATTTTTAACGCTCCCACCGGCTAAATGCAAAGCAACTTTAGATATAACTAAGTCGATCTTTCTTGACATTAGAAGTCTGTCATAAAATTTTGTACATATACTTTTAGAGTATATAATACTGTACACAATATTATTTGAGTATTTTTTTAACCTTTTAAAAGTATCTTTTAAATTTTTGCTCTAGCTGTAACATAATCCCTGTTATCTTTTTTTGTTATACAGGATACAATGCAGATTGAGATATATCAAAAATTTGATTGAATCTCTCTAAAAAGAAAAATAATCGTTTTTTTCTAGATAAATTTAAGCTATAAAAACTGCGTCGCACAAAAACGATAAGGATTACTTGTCAAAATTGTACTTTGTTTCATTATACGGGGTGTCCGGAAAAATGAATATAAAAAAAAACACGTGAAAAGAATACTACAAGTTCATATACATACAAACTTTTTTCGTGTAATCCTTATTTTCGTGTCACTTATGACCCCCTTTTTTACGCCCTTTGGACAACGTTTTTTACAATTCTTTAAGTACTGACTAATAATTATGTACTGTTTATTTATGTCGCTAATCCTAGCCGTTTTCGAAAAAACTTCACTTTATTATTTCATGTATATGGCGTATTTCTCTAACAGATACATCTTTGTTCCTATCAAATGTTTAACCTTCAACCAACGTCATGATAAGAAAAATTCAATCCAATATTAGGGTTTTACTTGCTACTTGAAGATGTCTAATTTTGAAATTGCAGTTCGACCTAGGTTCGCAAAAAAGATGCGTTTTATTTCCTCTTTTATATTTCAAACCGACAGAACTAAGGGGTCTAACATTGTAAATAAAGTAACGTTTTTTGCGAAAACGGTTAGGATTAGCAAAATAAATGAAAAGTACTAAGTTTTTAGTCAATAGTTAATAAAGGTCTGTAAAAAACGTTTAAAGTTCTTATCATACAGGTCGTTAAAAAAGGGTCATGAGTGTCACAGCTAGTCCGTGTCTGCAGCTGTGAGTAATTTAAAACATTTTTTTTTGATAGATAGTAATTTAAAAAGTCTTACTTCGTATTACATCCTACTAAAATAAAATTGGAATATACCTGGTGGTTCAATAATTACATGGAATTTGATTTTATAGACGAAAAGAGTTTAAATGAACTTTTCACGTATTTTTTTTATCCATGAGGTTTCCTACATTTTCCCGGACACCATGTATAGATTATAACGCAATCACATAGTCAATTTAAAATATGCTGAACATAATCTTATCTATAAGCATTTTCTGCTGAATTTGTTTTAGGATAACTTATAACTAATTAAGATCTTTGTTTATAATTTGTTGAAATCATCTAATCTGCATTGCACTGTCATTGTCTGTCAGATTACATTCGAGGAGATAGCATTATCGCGCATCAAATAAATTATAGCAAATTTTACCTTAGATTTACTATCAGTTAAAACACAAATTATTGTACAAGGTCATCCAACGAGGTCAGAACAGAGCCACATTTTTTTATAAAACTGTGAAATTGACATCTTGTGTATTTTTCATGTAGGATCTGAAATAACTTAAAAAAATAATTGAAACACATCAGAATCGACATAAAATAATAATATTTTATAGATATTTAACAAAACTCTAAAATTTTAGAAGCATTTTTTTTAATAATAATAATGTCAATATAAAAATGTCTTTGGTATTTTGATTATAAATAATTTTTGAAATTAAACTCTTTATTATATTTTTAAAAATAAAGGAAATTTGTTCTTAAGCAGTTTTCAATGTTTTCGACATACCCTGTATATCCTTTAACTTGTAATAAAACTAACTACTACAAATATAGTTTGACATCATGCAACTTTTATAAAAGAAAAATATTTTCTGACAAATTACAAATAAAAAAGTTTCCTATTTGTTTATGGAGGTTAGAGGGGTAAAGGAGCACCATCTCTTATGGCTGTTTTGCTCAAAAAGTGACCCCAAAATAGCATTAAATAGGAGGCGCTGGTGTAGCGTAGTGAACTAATGAGAACCAATGAACTTGGCCGCAATATATAAAGTGAAGTTTAAAACAACGAGGTTATTGATTTAGAACGGGTTTTTGGGATCACCAGCGCCATTTTAATTTAGTGCAATTTGAGGGCCATTTTTGTAACACAGAAATGGTGATCCTGGTCTTTAGAATCTATGTATTTGTTGCAAGTTTATTGGACCACACTTGTGTTACAAATATAACTTTAAAATTTTATGGAATTACATATCCCCAATGTAATCTGACCAACACTGTATCACTTAATTTATAAACACCAACCTACAAACTAATCTAGACTGTCTAACTACTGAGAATGCTTGTCATTGCAGCAATTAGTACAGTCGAAACAACATTGCTAGCTCTTCGAGTTCCACTGCCATCCGCTATTTGAAGTCATTTGATCGCGGAGCGATATAAGTTCATCTAAAAGTCTCTTTTTCTCTTCTAAGAGTCTACATATCTGAAATACAAATATCAATATTACCTCACCCAATAAAAAATTGCTATTTAACACTCTTGATATAATAGGTCGTTTAATAAGTTTTTCGTTCGATACGAAAATACGATTTTATGGTTTTAAATAAATTTTATTATTTAGTCTAATCGCCCTAAACGTAAAAACATTTGTTTCAATGGTCTTTAAATTCATTTGTTCGCAAACTGTGCACAAGGTGCACCATGGAGCTCATCCAAAAGCAATGCGAAACGATAAAAAAAATAGTACCATAATGTTAATCAAACTGGTCGTTGTTTGCCAGATCGCATCCTAAACGCCCTTTACTATATCCCCTCATTGGCAACACTGCGCGTAAATAACCATTGCAATCAACGCGACCCAACACACGACACGTCAAGACTCGAAAGAAAATTGAGCACGGATTTTATAGCATACAGCATATTATTGTTTTTAAAAGCAGTTACGTAAAGTATGTTAATTTGATAATTAAAATATAGTCATTGTCAAGTAAGTACAATAGATTAGATTATTGTTTGATTTAAAACTAAAAATTAAGAATAAATAAAGTATTTATTTGAATTTGTATAATAGTGTGTCTGCCTAATTAGTAAAATGGATCATTAGCTAAAATCTGGAACTTTGACAAAAGCCTAAATACATTTAAATACTATACCTGAACTATCCGTAGTAGAATCTGTTTCTTCAAAAGCAAAATATTTATAGTTTTTTGTTTAATTAATTTAACTTTTTTGTTCAGTGCGATAACGTCGAAAATAATTACAACATCTTCCGCGCGTTGAACGTTTGCCGGAGAGACAAAAATCAGCTGTTGTTAAATTTGTAGGCAGCTCGTTAGGCCCTGCATATTGTTATAATTTATTAAAAAATAAATTAAATTAAATTATATAAGTTTAATTGACTTTTTTATTTAAATAGTAATTATAAGCTATTAAAACAGTATCAACATCCAGTTTTGAATTTTTGAGCAATTTACTGTTGCCAGGTCAAGAACAATATTAACCGTAGACTTGTCATAAATGAGCGCTTATTTGAGAAATAAATAATTTAAATAAAAAAATATGGTTTCTTGGGGGAGGAGGGGATTGCAGCCCGGTAGCCTCCCCCTTAAATACGCCTAGGATTCTAATGTAGTAAAAATACTTACATCATCCTGAGCACCTTTTAATTTACTGCGTAAGACATCGGTTTCTTCTTTGGCTTTTCTAAGGGATCTATTTTCTTCTGAGACGCGCTCGAAGGCAAACAGTCTTCTTCTCAATTCTTCGTTATCTAATATTAAATTGGCCATTCTAATAGTGTTTGATTGTTCTTTATCGGGAGCTAAAATTATCGTATTTTATTAGCAGTCATACCTTTAACTGTTTTTAAAAACTAAAAAAAATGCAACTTGATAAATTTACCATTTTCCGATGAGCATTTGGTTTCATCCGGCTTCTTCCACATTATATTAAAAACGCCATCTTCGCCTCTAGTTATATATATTTGAACTATATTTAAGTCTATAGGGACGGGACCGGGGGAAGTAATATTCACAGGGGGTCTGTCTTCTACAAGATGCAACTTAAGATTTTCTATAGAAACCTAAAATATATATTGTGAACTATAAAGACAAAGCATCCAGTATAATAAATTTAAATATGTGTGTCTTAACAAATTACATAAAAAAAATTTCTGGCAGTTGGTTGATCTGGGACGGCGAAAGTACTGGTGATGGCAATATTTGGCGGCTTGTATTGTCGAGTTGATTTTCCATTGTAATTTCTATGTGAGGCAAAGATGTAGAAGCTTCGGTACCCGGATTATATAAAGATGTGGAGCCTTAGCTACTACTGACACCTGATAATAATTTCTTGCAATCTTTTCACTGAAAATTCTTTTATTTTCAATGTTTGTTATTTACCATCCAGCATGAAGTGTATGTTTGTAATATTCTCGTCTGCTTCAGCAAGGAGGGTAACCAATGTGCGGTGGAAACAATGGTTGATAAATTGTCCTGCATCACGTAAATTTAAAAACCTTGCAATTTTCTGTGGCATTTCTTCAAATGTGTTTTTATCGACAACATGCGTAGAGCACTTATTATTTTTGTAAAACACAAAGAATCGTTTGTGTTCTGTATGGCTAGGTCTTAGATGCGGGTATTTTTGGTAAAGTGCAATAAAACTGGACAAGGATTGTTTTCCATCTTCTACCATAAACATACGATCTACCTTGGTTTTTGATGCTTTAATTGATACTAAAAGTGAATCTTTGAGGTCCTGGATGTCATCAACTTCGAGTTTTGAAAGTTCTTCGCGCCGGGTGGATTCACATACACCAAAAATCAAGGGAACATTGATCATTAAAAATTTTTCCTCTAAAGCATGCAATATAAATTCTTCAACTTCCGCCTTGCTTAAAATTTGTGTTTTTTTTTGGCTGATAAGTTTTTTCGCTCGTGTCACGAATAGACTGACCACCCGCAACGAGTTTGTTGAATAAATATAAATTCTTTTGTTTCTGAAAACATGGTCGTGCATAAAACATTGTATGTATCCCGTTCCTTAAAAGCATTAAACGCTCTCCGCGTGTAAAAACCCTCGCCAATGGATTGGGAGATAACGCTTCCTTTAAGACATAGATACATAAATAACCATAGTAGCTTGCTGTAAGTGTTCCCGAAAACTCATCAACTACCTTTATAACTACTAAACCTCTCTAGTAAAATATATAAACTAATCCTTGAAGTTGTTAGACAATGTTGTAGTTTCAATGACACTATAATCTTGGACTTTCATTGTCTTTATTTGTTAACAGATACTCAACGCTTTGGTTATTGATATATCCCCAACCGTTTTCAGGTAAAAACTCGAAGCTACTCTAAACGCTACGACCTTATATACTATTTGTTGTTCACCAAAGCTGGACCGATTTTTTACGGTTCAACAACGGCAGCCAGATATCCGGGATGTCAACACTAGGTTTGTTAAATAAATTATGGTTGCTTAGAATATTGCAGCTTTTTTAAATTTCCATTTCTTCCAGTAGGTTTCTTTATGAATAATTTTTGCTTCACACCATTGTTTGCGGTGTTCTTTTGACCATACATGTTCGGCAACCACCAACCTAGACGTTTTACCTCGTTCCATATTTTTTTTGTGTTCTTTAACTCTAATTTTTAGGGGCCTTTATCAAAAATATATACCACAACATATTTACAGGGGATTTAATGGTTCCATAAATTTTGCTTTTTGCATTTTTTTTTTAAATAAATATAAGGTGTGTGGTATCAATAATGAGGTAATTTTACTTTAAAATGAATGGGAGAATAATATACATAGTGACCCATTAAAAAAAGCAACTGAATTATATTTTTTAAACTGAAACCAATAAAAAATAATTGAACGCGCCACTGAATTATATGTAAAATTGTACAAAAACTTTTTTTAAACTTTTTTTCTATGTTTACTAACAATCAAAATACAATGGTGTGCTGAAATCGTTAAGGGGGTATTTTAGTCTAGAAAGTCAAAAAAATGTTTTTTTTGTAAATTTCGATAGTTTAAATCTTCAAGAATATCTCCTTAAAAGGATTTTTTGAAATTCGGATTATTTTAAAAGTTATAGCTAAAGTTGTTCGACGCTATGAAGCTAAAATCGAAAGTTCTGAGTTTTGAGCTTTAAGTGCTTTAAAAGAAGAAAGAAGTGCTCGTCTTTCGGAAAGAAATTCGTTAAATATTCAATTTGAGGCAAAAGAAGGCCAGATATATTCAGTCGGAATGGCTGATTAAAGAAATGTAAGTAATATGCACTGTTCTATCTGTTAGACTACCTGAAACCTAAAACTTTAAACGCGTTTTTCTCGAAACTACTTTTTTCGAAACGTTTGTCACAAAATTTCAAAAATTCGGAAAAGTTAAAAAATAACTGATAAAAACCTATCTTTTTTTTTGAGAAACCGCCATTTTGCGAGAGTTTTTTTTTATATATGATATACTAGATACTAATAAAGAATCTACTATTTTTTATTTTTCAGATGAGCAGAAGAGACGGAATCGTGACTACATGGACACGCTCTTTTTTCCCCTCTAATTCAACAGCGTGTAACTTTTTGAAATATGTGTTTTTTCTTATTTATTTTTGTGAATTCTTAAAATATAAATAAATAAATGATAATTTTTTTTATCGACCGTCAAAAAACGCCCGAAATTCGGACTTCTAGACTAGAATACCTCCTTAAAATTTGGAAAACCTTCGGAACGAATCAAATTATCAGCGAACTTTTTCCACCGTTGCACTTGTCCCGATAATTGAATTTAAGAATGTGCCATCAAATTTGCTCTATCTCTTGTAGTTTTCCCAAAACTATGGAAATCCATCGAAAAGGCGCCATCCCGTACATTTTAAATAAACTACCAACTACCTTCAATTCCCAAGTTAAAATATTACTCTTATTAATCAAAATTAAATCAACTAAAACTATAATTTTGCTTACCTTCATGGGCAATGGTATAGGAATACATTCATCCTCCACCAAATCAGCCAAACCGGTAACAGTGCTCATATTTAAGTTCAATGACAAATTCCTTACATCAACTACCAAAATATCATTGAATACCTTTCGAATGCACTCCTTATCTGCTAAATCATAATGGGACAGTAATTTAGAAGAAGGTAACGCTAAGGTGTGGTCAAGACGTAGCTTAACCTTGGAGGTAGTGGAGTTATTTTCTGGGTTTTCCATCCATCCTCTAGATCGCATACTAAATTTCCCCTAATAACAAAAAAATGAATTGAGAAAGTTGAAATATATAAATAAATACTACGCATGCTACATACAATGTGATAACCTAGTATAATACATATACCACGTTATTACATGACCGCAATTTGGTCTTTTAGAGTCGTTCTTTTATAAACTCTGCGATGTTTTTGATCTAAATCTTTCTCTTCCTTGCATCTCCATAACCACCCTAAATATTTTTCTAAAAACAAAAAGCACGTCGGTTTAGATCAGTCTTTCTTAAAGTGGGCGATAACGCCCCCTTGTGGGCGTTGGAGGCCTAGAGGGGGGCGGTAAGACACCCAGAAAAAATTGGGGGGCGCTGATCTGATTTTGAGGGGCGATGGGTGATTTGTAACTTCAGCTTCCTAGTGAAGACACTTGTTAAAAATATGTATATATTGTTGCGTTAAGCAGAGCACTTGCCGAACGCGGGATTTTTTAATGTACCTAATCTGATAAAATTAAAGAAAAAATAAAATAAACTTAGAAGGTTTAATTATAATTCACGTTTGGCGCGAACAAATATTGTACGATTTATTTGTGCAATCCTGTATTTTAGTCTGTCAACGTTCGTCGGTCCGTGTTTGCGGAATGCAGGTGCCCAAATACACAGCTGCGGCTCGCGACCGTCGGGCGACTGACGTGACTAGAGGTGTGTCGTTCGCGAACGATTCGTTTGAAAAGGACGAATCAGTGCACTTCCCTGATTCGAATCGCTTTTGACCCACTTGCTCGATCGCTTTGCAATGAATAACGAACCTAGTTTGAATTCGTTTTGTTCATAAAGTCACTAAGTCAGAATCGGACTCGAATTCAAAGATTCGGTAATTCGGTCTTTTATGACGGCAAATCGGTCGTTTTTATGCTACGACCTGACAAGTGGCGAGCGGTCTGTTATATTTTGATTTTGTTCACATTACCAGAGGTGTATTAGGCAAACAATTTATGCGTATTGTCGGTTCGAGTCAGTTTTGGCTATCCTATTTGGTAATTAAAAGAACTTTTTTTCATTGTTTTAACTATTCTTTTGAACAAAGACTTAATTTGTAGGTACATTTGTAGGTTTTATTGATTATAGTTTTTGAAAGTTTCATTCCAAATATATTTTTTAAAATAATAATTATACCAAAATGAAATAAATACAAATAATTTCTTTATTTAAGATAACTATCACATTTTTTGTGGAATTCAAAACCGACCGAGTCCGACCGGCATCATAATAAAGTGAATTCGTTGCGAACGAATCTTTTCATGTGAAATGAATTAATTCAGTAAAAAGATTCGAACTTTCCACCTCTAGATGTGACGTTCCGCCGCATGCACGCATCGCACTCGCTCGCCCTCCCGCCCCTCCGCCCGCTACCCCGATACTCTTAATATTATAAAGTTGAATTATAATTGCTCAATGTTGATAATTTTGAATAAAACATAATAGTAATCTCTCTGGTAAGAAAAGTGTCGTTTAGAATAAAGGTTTAATTAAATTCCAGGCGACACTAATATGTTATTGAGATTTTTAAGACGACAAAAAAAAATGGGGGGCGCTACAAAATAACTGATCTTCAAAGTGGGCGTTACCCAAAATAAGTTTGGGAACCTCTGGTTTAGATATACAAGGAGACGTGTAATTTAATATTTGATAACGTTTTATCAGTCACCCCCTCATCTCCAGCTTACCTCACTTTGATATATCAAATGGCAACCCCCATAGTGCGAAACAGCATTGCAAATGGCATACAATTTGCTATCCAACCGTACCAAAAAACACAAAAACGGTGGACGTAGAAGTGGGTTAGAAGCAAAGATGTGTTTATCGAGTTCGAATAATTTATTTTGTCAAATGCTCAAAATGCGCGCCATTATTGGCGAGACAATAATAAAGCCCGTTTTAAAATTCCTCGCGAACTTTGGTGTAACTTTGACTGGTAATACTTCTGCAATCCAGTATCTTTATGTTCTTGAATATTTGCAGGTGGAGTTGTCTACACTTTAGGTTTAAATAGCTCCAGAGGAACAAATCTAAAGGAGTTGAGTCTGGAGGCCGTGCAGGCCATTCCAGTGCACCTCGTCTGCCAATCAATTTGCCTGAAAACTGTTCATCGAGCCACTCATAAACTGGTAAACCTAGTAGGGGGAGCACCATTTTGCTGAAAACGCAAATTATCTTCACTGAGTTCCATAGCATCATTTTCATCCACTTGATCTTCCAAAGATAGAAGTATATATATATATATATATATATATATATATATATATATATATATATATATATATATATATATATATATATATATATATATATAATATATATATATATATATATATATATATATATATATATATATATATATATATATATATATATATATATATACAGGGTCTTCATTAATGTCTGTACACCACGTGACCAAAAATGTTGCGGGTTGCCTATTCAGAGGTTGCACAAAATTTAATAAAATATCCCTAGAAATACTCATTGGCGCCGTGCATTTTAAAATCGATTTTTAAATGTCAAAAATATTTTGTTTTTTTAAGGTTAGAAAATTTACCATTTATCATTTTTTTAATAATTCTAATTTGAACCAAGTTATTACAGCTTTTTTGGATAATTTTTGTATGCATTTAGTTTAAGTCTCTTGTTTGTCAATAATTTAGTTTGCTAGATTTGGGTAGAAAAAATGTTAGTCAAGGAAACGAAGTCATGCACGAGGTATTTTTGTGGAGTAAAATGGATTTGAATGCGGTTTTTATTTGATTCGTATCGACGTCTACAAACTTTGTAAACAAATTGAATTATTGGAATAGAAAAACTTTATTTCTGCATTAAAAAATGCATTTTAAGGTTTGCAGTTAGGTATAAAAAATGTATAACTGGGTACATAATGATGGAAATGAGAATTTGGTACTCGGGGGTTTTTAAGGTGGCTGACATGCCGAATATGACATTGGCAAGGGTCTACGGAGTACCTGGTGCGCGCTAAGGATAGTGTAAACGTTACCTGGAGTTTTACCACAGTTTGACTGACATTAGCAGGATTTGTTGTAAAACTTTAGAAGATGACGTTTACACCATCCTTAGCGCGCACCAGGTACTCCGCAGGCCCTTGCCAATGTCATATTCGTGTTCAGCGACCTCGAAAACCCCTGAGTAACAAATTCGAGCCCATTTTCATCATTATTTACCTAGTTATAATTTTTTATAATTGCTAATTTTAAAATGCATTTTTATAAGGCACAAATGCAGTTATTTATTTCCCATTAGTTAAATTTATTCACAAAGTTTCTATATGTTCATACGAATTGAATGCAAGAAACCGCATTCAAATCCATGTTACTGCACAAAAAATACCTCTTAAGGCCATTTTCTGTGACTATTCAAGTCATATTAACTTGTAGTTTACACAATTTATTTATATTATTTAAATAAAACTACTTGACTTAAAATGGTGGGCATTACTTAGATTTATATAATAAAAGAAATTAGGATAATTATTACATGCTAAAAGAAATTAAGATGCAACAATCTACAAAAAATTCCAATTATTTAAATATTATACTAAAATAAAAAGAAAGTATAGTTACATCACAATAAAATACAAGTATTTTATTCGGCTATGTATTGCAAAGTTGCCCGAGCTGTGTGTGCAGGAGCCCCATCTTGTTGAAAGTAGCCCCTCTGAAGTTCCTCATCATCAAGTTGCTCAAAAAATTCATGCAGAATATTATGGTACCTTTCAGCATTTACTGTATCGTAAAAAAATATTGGACCTATAATCCTTCTTCTCGAAATTGCTACCCAGACCCCTATTTTAATTGGGTGTAAACTTGTTTCGATAAAGGTATGTGGATTCTCCGTGGCCCAAGTTCGGTAGTTCTGACTATTTACATAACCGGACAAATGAAACCATGCTTCATCAGAGAAGAAAGTACGGTCCAAAACATCATCATTGTTAAGAATTTCATTAAACCATTGACAAAACTGCACCCTCTTTGCATAATCTGGTGGAAGGAGTTCTTGCAATACTGTGACCTTATATGGATGCATTTCTAATTTTTTGGTAAGTGCTTTATGGCAAGTACCAACAGACATTCCTAAAAAAAATGTATGGCATTGTAAACATAAATTTCAATTTTTATTTAAAATAGTATCCTTACCGGTCTGAGTAGACAGCTTCTCTACCAATTTGTTAGGACTGTGCTCCATTCGAACACGCATATCTTCAAGGACAGGTTCTGTAAGCACGCTAGGCCTTCCAGTGGACTTTCCCTTACAAATGCAATGCTTGTTTTCAAAACGATTGATTAGCATATGTCTGTGATGAACAAATGTTTCATAATCAACAAGATTGTCAGGGAACCTTTCGCTAAACTGGTCCATGCAACTTTGGAGAGAATATGACCAAGATCCATCCTCATTACGAGTTGCACTTCTAAAATGTGCCATTATTATAAAGGCATCTTGTTCCGCAGTCCACATTTTAAACGTTTTCTAAAAATAAAAAAACAGTTTTATTTACGTAACCTCAATAACAAAAACACATGTAACTTACCTTTAAAACCAGAAATATGCAAAGTAGCTCTGAAAAGAACTGTTTTAAGCTTGTAAAGTTCGTTTTTGAAAATAATTTAATTAAAAAAATCTAAAACTTTTCCAAATAAACTATCCAAAAACCTAATACGCCAACAATGACCGGTCTGTCAGTAATATCAGTCAAATCAGCTGTCAAACAGAGCTGTGTTGCCAACACTAATTTTTTTCCTCATAAAAGGTGTGTTCTTTTGACCATTAACCTGCACTGATTATGATTTTTTAGAATTTTAGGAGGTTATTATAATCAGTAATTTTGACAAAAAGATTTTTTGCTTTGTTAGGAGATTAGAAACTGGTAAATGGTCACAGAAAAAAATAAACGTAGGCAAAAAATTCTGAACTTTTTTTTCAACTTGGCAACCTTGTAAATAGGAAAGAAACCAAGCAGTGGAGCCACTTTTACAAACCAAAATCGCGTGGTCACGTGGTGTACAAACATTAATGAAGGCACTGTATATATATATATATATATATATATATATATATATATATATATATATATATATATATATATATATATATATATCACATTTTCAAAAGATTGCCAATTATTTTTTTCAGAATAAATGGCCGGATAATTTTATTTTCATAAATACCTACCCAAAGGTTGATCTTTTCTTGAAATTAAGTGATACCAATTGTATGCCATTTGCAATGATGTGTCACAGTATGGGGGTTGCCATTTGACATATTATCAAAGTGATGTTGGCTTGATGTGAGTTGGAGACTGATAAAAATTTATCAAATATGAAATTAAACTTTCCCCTGTATACTTAAATGGACGTGCTTTTTTTGTTTTTTTTTTAGAAATATATTTAGGGATGTTTATTTTAAAACGAAAGTATTGTTACAGTGTTTTGACAAATATAAATTTTATGATGATAATGATAGATAAAGGAAGGTTCTAGTATTTTATAGGACGTATTATAAAGATTTTTCTATAAATGTTTAGAGACGATTGGATAGGTATATAAGGGCTAGTTATGCGAGTCGAATGGGATTTTGTGAATTAAGTCACTCGAGCAATTTTACTACCTCACCCGAGTTATACTCGAGTTTTCGACTCACTCGAGTAAAATCTCACTCACATTGCAAATTTGCAATTCGATTGAGATTTATTTTAGCAATTTTAAACAAATACCATTATTATTTTATATTTTCTTACCAAAGTGCAGCGAACTACGAAATGCAAGTTTAACGGCCGAGTGTTGATGGCGTTGTTAAATTTAGCAATGGACTTAGCAATTGTTAAAAGTTAACAACGGTTTAGAATGTTTAACAAAATGTCATTGTCAGTGTTATTCAATGATTTTAGTAGGCAACCTGTCAAAATCTGACATTTTGTTAATAAATAAAAATGTAAAATAGAGTAGTGAAGTGACATCTTGCGGCAACAGAATCAACTCGATGCGCCAAGTTGACTAGGTAACTCGAGTGCATAGAGACTCAAGTAATATTTTTTTCAATCGAGTACCAGTTTGACAAACTCACTCGAGTGACTCGAGTAAAAACAGGCTCGAGTCGCATCAATAATAAGGGCGCGGTCAAGTTAATAATAATAATAATAATAATAATAATAATAATCTTTATTTCATAATTTGTTTGACATACAACAAAATGAAATGACGTCACGAAAAACAATAAATTAACTACATAATAGTCTATATCTTACATATTAAAATAATCATCCATACAGTAAGGTTCTAAGTTGATTAACATTTTTTAAATTTCAATTTTAAATGCCCTCTGGCCCGTTATTCTTTTTATTTGTAACGGTAACTTATTATAACACTTAACACACATATATTCTGGGTTTTTCTCACTTAGTTGAAGGCGATGTATAGGATAAGACAGATACTCAGCTCTGGTATTGTAACTGTGATTACTGAGTGGTTCAAATAAATGTCTATTTCTATATAAAAACATCAGACATTCATAAATGTAAGTAGGGAGAATAGGCCGGTTCAAGCACAGCCCGATCCGGATCAGCTTATTATCTCGTAATCTTGACGTCATACGCTAATTAGGAAACGTGGGCTAGGCCTATTTTAGAGTACTGCGCATGCGCTAAATTAAGTAGTGAGAGATGATTCGTTCAACGCCCACCGTCCACCGGTGGAGCTTATCATCTTAAAATCTCTGACGTAATTAAATATTTAGGAATCTTGTGTGACGCATTATTTAGAGCGTGGCCAATACTATCTGTCAAATGTCACCTGTCTACTGCCAAATGTCATCTGTCACCTGTCATATGTCAAAAACCACGTGACTTGGAATGGCGTTAGGGATACTTGTGCTAAGACCTTATATTGATTTGCGCAAACTCGGAAATTTTAAGTTATGCCGTTCGGGCGCTATCGACTAAAATCGTTTTTTTAGCCCTGATGACGAGCCTAAGGCGCGCGGTTTAAATTTTTTAAAATTAGCGAAACGTCGTACCTATCAAATAGCGAAAACCGCATGGCGCCATCTTTAGCCATAAAGACGCTACAGGTGTTTAAAAATCGTCGAAATTCATCAATTAGCGATTAGGACGGTAA
This sequence comes from Listronotus oregonensis, assembly GCA_019359885.1. Classification (NCBI taxonomy): domain Eukaryota; kingdom Metazoa; phylum Arthropoda; class Insecta; order Coleoptera; family Curculionidae; genus Listronotus; species Listronotus oregonensis. The sequence goes on from JAHBCN010005283.1 coordinate 19,539, forward strand.
CCCTATAGTAAATTGATCATTGTGGGCTTCGCGCTTTAACATCAGGCTTACACGTGGGTCTAATATGGTTATTTTAGCGTCCTACACAGGTACTAAAATAATGGCGCCTGTCACTGTCAAATAGCACTGTCACCGCCATATCTCGCAAACCACCTAACTTAGGGAAAATTTTGCTTACTTGTACGAGATCCTAATAGATTACTAGGCAAGCGTTAAAAAAATGGCGCCTGTCAGCTGTCAAATGTCACCTGTCGCCTGTCATATTTCGCGAACCACGTGACTTAGAACCTGCTTAGGTGGATGAGACATAACTAAGGGTCCTACGCATGCGTTAAAATAATGGCGCCTGTCATATGTCAAATTTTACCTGTGAACTGACATATTTCGCGAACCACGTGGCTTATTAGCTTACGTGGATGAGATCTATCTTAGAGTCTTACGCATGGACTAAAATAATGGCGCCTGTCAGCTGTCAAATAGCACCTGTCAACTGTCATATTTCGCAAACCACGTGACTTAGGAAATTTAGCTTACATGTACAAGATCCTAATTGATTACTACGCAAGCGTTAAAATAATGGCGGCTGTCAAATGTCACCTGTCACGCGGATCCCCGATGATGGTGATGGCGGTTAAAATCGAAACGTTGTTTGGGGTACTTGGGCTAAGGTCTTATATTGCGCGAAAATTGTAAGACATAGCATTCGGAAGTTATCGGTTAACATCGGAACCCCGATGATGAGGATGATGGGTAAAATCGAAACGTTGTTTACTTGGGCTAATTCATTGAATTGAGGATGTATAAACTATGGTTTTGATTTATCGTATAAATTGTAAGTCATACCGTTCGGATGTTGTCGGCTAAACCTGAACCCCGATTATGAGGATGACGGATAAAATCGAAACGTTGTTTAGGATACTCGTGATAAGACACTGATTTGCAACAAAAATTGTAAGTTATACCGGTCGACCGCCATCGCCTCGTTAGCGCTGATAATGACGACTCATGAATTAGTGTAACGTCGTACCTATCGAATAGGCTAACACCGGAACCCCGACGATGATGATGGTTAAAATTGAAACGTTGTTTAATACATCATCTTGAGCTAAGGATTATATATTGTGTGTAAACATCTTTAGCCATAAAGGCACTACAGCTGTTTAAAATAAGTTGAAAGACACCAATTAGTCATTAGTACGGTGCCCCTATAGTAAATTAATTATTGTGGCCTTAGTATTAGGAATAAAACTTAACCAAAAAATAGTTGTTAACGTCAATAATTTCAAGGTCAAACTTGTCAAACGCGTCAAACCTAACATGTTTGCGGTCTCCGCATAGACCTGGTGCTTAAGAGCAGAGCGCAGAACCTTATAATTATAATCTCATATACTGTTTTTCCAAATAACAGCCCTGTATTTTCAAATAACAGCACCGTATTTTCAAATAACAGCCCTGTTTTTCCAAATAACAGCCCTGTTTTTCCAAATAACAGCACTGTATTTTTAAATAACAGCCCTGTATTTTCAAATAACAGCACTGTTTTAAAAAAAAAAACAGCACTGTTTTTAAAAAAAAACAGCACTGTTTTTTAAATAACAGACCTGTATTTTCAAATAACAGCACTGTTTTTTTAAAAAACAGCACTGTTTTTTAAATAACAGCACTGTATTTCCAAATAACAGCCCTGTTTTCCCAAATAACAGCCCTGTATTTTCAAATAACAGCACTGTTTTTTCAAATAACAGCCCTGTTTTTCAAAATAACAGCCCTGTTTTTCCAAATAACAGCCCTGTTTTCCCAAATAACAGCCCTGTATTTTCAAATAACAGCACTGTTTTTTAAAAAACAGCACTGTTTTTTAAATAACAGCACTGTATTTCCAAATAACAGCCCTGTTTTTCCAAATAACAGCCCTGTATTAAACAGCCTGTTTCCAAATAACTGCCCTGTTTTTCCAAATACCAGCCCTGTATTTTCAAATACCCTGTTTTTTCAAATAACAGCCCTGTTTTTCCAAATAACAGCACTGTATTTTTAAATAACAGCCCTGTTTTTCCAAATAACGGCACTGTATTTTCAAATAACGGCACTGTATTTTTAAATAACAGCACTGTATTTCCAAATAACAGCCCTGTATTTCCAAATATCAGCATACGCCAACCGTGCAAAGTAGAACCTTATCTATAATATTACGCAATTGTCTCGTGACGAGTCTGGGTCGCTAGCGGCGCGAGAGAAGGAGGAAGAAAGACAAGATAACAGCTTAAAGAGAGAGAGAGAGGCACAAACCACAACTAACCACAATGACGTCATAGAACAGATGTCCCGTGTCCCGCGACATAAAAGGTTGCCCCCCTCAAGGTCACGGGACGTTGATAAGCCTCATTTACATATCTTAAGCGTATCTGATATGAATAAATTATAATCCTTTTGACTTCAACTAATCGCAACACAGCTGCCAGAAGCCGCGATGATGTCATGTCTCCCTGTCTCCTGTCTCCTCGGTTATTAGTTTGAAATCTCAAGGTCACGAGACAATTGCGTAATATTATAGATAAGGTTCTACTTTGCACGGTTGGCGTATGCTGTTATTTGGAAATACAGGGCTGTTATTTGGAAATACAGTGCTGTTATTTAAAATACAGTGCCGTTAAAATACAGTGCCGTTATTTGAAAAACAGCGTTATTTAAACAGGGCAGTTATTTGGAAAACAGGGCTGTTATTTGAAAATACAGGGCTGGTATTTGGAAAAACAGGGCTGTTATTTGGAAATACAGTGCTGTTATTTAAAAAACAGTGCTGTTTTTTAAAAAACAGTGCTGTTATTTGAAAATAGTTATTTGGGAAAACAGGACTGTTATTTGGAAAAACAGGACTGTTATTTGGAAAAACAGGGCTGTTATTTTGAAAAACAGGGCTGTTATTTGGAAAAACAGTGCTGTTATTTGAAAATACAGGGCTGTTATTTGGAAAAACAGGGCTGTTATTTGGAAATACAGTGCTGTTATTTAAAAAACAGTGCTGTTTTAAAAAAAAACAGTGCTGTTATTTGAAAATACAGGTCTGTTATTTAAAAAACAGTGCTGTTTTTTTAAAAAACAGGGCTGTTATTTGAAAATACAGGGCTGTTATTTAAAAATACAGTGCTGTTATTTGGAAAAACAGGGCTGTTATTTGGAAAAACAGGGCTGTTATTTGAAAATACGGTGCTGTTAATTGAAAATACAGGGTTGTTATTTGGAAAAACAGTATATGAGATTATAATTATAAGGTTCTGCGCTCTGCTCTTAAGCACCAGGTCTATGCGGAGACCGCAAACATGTTAGGTTTGACGCGTTTGACAAGTTTGACCTTGAAATTATTGACGTTAACAACTATTTTTTGGTTAAGTTTATTCCTAATACTAAGGCCACAATATTAATTTACTATAGGGCACCGTATAATGACTAATTGGTGTCTTTCAACTTATTTTAAACAGCTGTAGTGCCTTTATGGCTAAAGATGTTTACACACAATATATAATCCTTAGCTCAAGATGATGTATTAAACAACGTTTCAATTTTAACCATCATCATCGTCGGGGTTCCGGTGTTAGCCTATTCGATAGGTACGACGTTACACTAATTCATGAGTCGTCAATATCAGCGCTAACGAGGCGATGGCGGCCGACCGGTATAACTTACAATTTTTGTTGCAAATCAGTGTCTTATCACGAGTATCCTAAACAACGTTTCGATTTTATCCGTCATCCTCATAATCGGGGTTCAGGTTTAGCCGATAACATCCGAACGGTATGACTTACAATTTATACGATAAATCAAAACCATAGTTTATACATCCTCAATTCAATGAATTAGCCCAAGTAAACAACGTTTCGATTTTACCCATCATCCTCATCATCGGGGTTCCGATGTTACCCGATAGCTTCCGAACGCTATGTCTTACAATTTTCGCGCAATATAAGACCTTAGCCCAAGTACCCTAAACAACGTTTCGATTTTAACCGCCATCACCATCATCGGGGATCCGCGTGACAGGTGACATTTGACAGCCCATTATTTTAACGCTTGCGTATAATCTATTAGATCTCGTACACGTAAGCTAAATTTCCTAAGTCACGTGGTTTGCGAAATATGACAGTTGACAGGTGCTATTTGACAGCTGACAGGCGCCATTATTTTAGTGCATGCGTAAGACTCTAAGATAGATCTCATCCACGTAAGCTAATAAGCCACGTGGTTCGCGAAATATGTCAGTTCACAGGTAAAATTTGACATTTGACAGGCGCCATTATTTTAACGCATGCGTAGGACCCTTAGTTATGTCTCATCCACCTAAGCAGGTTCTAAGTCACGTGGTTCGCGAAATATGACAGGCGACAGGTGACATTTGACAGCTGACAGGCGCCATTTTTTTAACGCTTGCCTAGTAATCTATTAGGATCTCGTACACGTAAGCATAATTTCCTAAGTTACGTGGTTTGCGAGATATGGCGGTTGACAGGTGCTATTTGACAGCTGACAGGCGCCATTATTTTAGTACCTGTGTAGGACGCTAAAATAACCATATTAGACCCACGTATAAGCCTGATGTTAAAGCGCGAAGCCCACAATGATCATATTACTATAGGGTTACCGTCCTAATCGCTAATTGATGAATTTCGACGATTTTTAAACACCTGTAGCGTCTTTATGGCTAAAGATGGCGCCATGCGGTTTTCGCTATTTGATAGGTACGACGTTTCGCTAATTTTAAAAAATTTAAACCGCGCGCCTTAGACTCATCATCAGGGCTAAAAAACGATTTTAGTCGATAGCGCCCGAACGGCATAACCTAAAATTTCCGAGTTTGCGCAAATCAATATAAGGTCTTAGAACAAGTATCCTACGCGTAACGGCCATTTTCCAAGTCACGTGGTTTTTGACATATGACAGGTGACAGATGACATTTGGCAGTTGACAGGTGACATTTAACATTTGACAGATAGTATTGGCCACGCCCTAAATAATGCGTCACACAAGATTCCTAAATATTTAATTACGTCAGAGATTTTAAGATGATAAGCTCCACCGGTGGACGGTGGGCGTTGAACGAATCATCTCTCACTACTTATTTTAGCGCATGCGCAGTACTCTAAAATAGGCCTAGCCCACGTTTCCTAATTAGCGTATGACGTCAAGATTACGAGATAATAAGCTGATCCGGATCGGGTTGTGCGTGAACCGGCCTATTCTCCCTACTAATGTATACTGCATATACTGTCATTATTCCCATTTGCCTGAATACAGTTCTACATGATTGTTTAAACTCAACTTTCTTTATAATCCGTATAAGACGTTTTTGTGCAACAAAAGTGGATTGGATATTTCCGTCACGACCCCAGAAAATTATTCCATATTTTAAAATTGATTCAAAGTTGGCAAAATATATTATTTTTAAAGTTTTTTCATTCATATACCTTGCCACCACCCTGATCCCATAGCAAACAGATGAAAGTTTTTTCAGTAACTGACTTATATGGACTGACCAATCTAAATTTTCATTTATATGTAAACCTAAAAACTTTGTGTTTTCAGACACAGATATTTTATTGCCTGTTAAATCTAAGTGGCCAATATTCTGCATTTTTGACTGTTTTGTTTTAAAAAATATAATTTTTGTTTTATCAGAGTTCAAAATTAATTTATTTTCTGTGAACCATTTTGAAACTGAATTAAAGAGATGTTTACTATCTGTTAGAAGCTGAGACATAGTTTTATTTCCTATTAGCAGATTTGTATCATCAGCATAACTAACTATAGTTTGACAGGGTCTGTCCGCTGCAGAATAAAGGTCGTTAACAAATATTACAAACAAAATAGGTCCAAGTATACTACCTTGGGCTATTCCATTATTATTATATAATATTTGCGATTTGTAAAATTTTCCGGTCTTATTTATACCCACTATTTGAGTCCCCTCATGAAGATAAGATGTTAGCCATTTCAGTGCATTTCCTCGTATCCCATACATTTCCAATTTTTGCACCAATATTTCCCTGTCCAGACAGTCATATGCTTTAGACAGATCAAGAAACATCCCGAGTGCGACTTCACCTTTCTCAACATGTTTTAAAACTGCATTAACAAATTGATAAATAGCCGTTTGCGTGGATTTTCCTTTCAAGAAGCCGTGCTGGTTACTGTTAAACAAATTACAGTCACTCATGAATTTGATTAACCTTTTAGACAGACATAGCCAACTCAAATAATTTAGAAAATCCAGGCAAAAGGCTTATAGGCCTATAACTGTCCATCTGTTGAGAATCTCCTTTTTTATATAAGGGTTTTATTAACGCTAACTTTAAGTTTGTTGGAAATATACCATTTTTAAATGAACCATTAATTAAATAACATAGGACTTTTTTTAAAACAATAACAGATTTTTTTATAATACTTGTCGGTATTTCATCTATGCCGCTACTATGTTTATTCTTGATCTGCCCAGCTAATTTGCAAATTTCCCTAACATTAACAGGTGCTAAATACATAGATTGATTGTTGTTTGGAATCTTACATTTATAACGTTAAGAGATTATATTTTTTAAAATATTTGGTATTACAGAGACTAGAAATTTATTATATTTGTTGGCTATTATATCAGCTCTTCCTGTACTTCATTATTGTGTGACATTTTAACAGGGATTTCTCTGTTGATAGCCCACATGCATTTCATTTTATTGTCTGAGTATTTAATTCTATTTTCATAGGTTTTAATCTGTTGTTTTTGAAGAATGCAATCATATACTTTTTTAGTTTGTTTGTAAGCGTCTGAATATTTACCATTTTTGTTACGCAATGTTAATAAAACATCTAGTCTTTTTTTACATTCGACAAGTTCTGGATTTATATTTTTATTTTTCTGATTATTATGAACTACTCTTAGAGGAAAACTCTGATAAAACAGAGGTGTATATGTGTTTATATCCATTCGTTATTTATTTCATTTTTATTACAAGAATAAACATCTTCCCAATCCTGTTCCCTTAGAGAGCACAAAAAATTATTTATATTTTCTTGAGAAAAAATTCTCTTACGTTCTAACCTTTGTGGTTTCTTTATTTGTGTTTCAAAAATTATTTTTTGTGCTGTGTGATCCGAAATGAAATTTTCCAGTACATCTGTATTAACATAATCCGAATCTGTAAAAATGTTATCTATACAACTGGCAGAATTTGCGGTTATTCTTGTGTTTTTATTTACAGTATGATTTAAATTAAAAGAATTCATCATTGTAACAAATTCGGATTGTGTTTTGTTTGCTTTGATTAGCTCTATGTTAAAGTCACCTGTTAAGAAAATAGATTTTTTTCACTTTGTATTTTTGACAATAGCTGTTTAGTTCTTTCTAAAAAAACTTTAATGTCACCTGAGGGAGGTCTATACAGTGAAATAACTATTATATCAACTTCACCAACACGACATTCAATAGCTGCACACTCAAATACGCCACATTTTGACAGTCTAGTCAAGTTTGGTCTGGGTTTAGCTGATTTTTTTGTCTACATATATTCCCGAACCCCCATGTTGTCCTTCATCACGACAGAACATTGAAAATAAATTTTTAAATTTTTTTAAGCTGCTTTAGATTTCCACATATACTTTCCCATCTGGATGCTTTAAAGATGTCAAATTTTATGATAGAATTTCCAATGACTGAATTTTTTATTATGCTTACCCCCTTTTTAATACAGGGTTTTGGTTTTGGGGGTTTTTTGGTAGCATTTTTGAAATTTCACCGTTGCCTGATTTTAAAAAAAATTTTCCGAGAGAATTTGATTCAAATTGGTTACCCCTTTTTTTTATTTGGGAAAATTAATGCCGGGCGGGTGTTGATATTTTCAGGTTAAATTTTTTTTTTAAAATTTTAATTTCAATTTTTTTCCCTTTTCCACAATGGTCATTGGCTCCGCATTTGTAACAACATTTTTTGTCCTTACAGTGTTTTGCAACATGTCCAAAACCAGCACAGCTGTAGCACAATGCTAAATTAAGGTGTTCCTGAACATACACTTTCATTAAGTCAAAGTTTACGGTTTCCTTTTTAGGAACCATTTGGCGACCGTTGTTGGTTTCTAATATCCAGTTTTCTTTGGGTAGGTTTCGGCATTGTCTCTTTGTAATTTATTTTATGTCTTCGCGGATGTTGATTGTAGGGAACTCGATTTCAATTTCATTATTTAATCTGATAAGCTCTTCAATAAATTCGGTATCTGAATACCCTTTTTAAAAACGCCGGTAATCATAAACATTGGGTTCAAGTTCTGTGACTCTTTAATTTTTATATTGGTTTTGTTCTCCAATGCCAGTTTAAGTTTTTTCTGTTGGGTTTCGTTGCAGCTTTCCACTACTATAGCCCCATTTTTTAAATTTCCCTTATATTTTTTAACCCCCCATCTATATCCTTTGTGTGAATTTCTTGTTTGTTGTTTTTTTTTTGTTTTGGATCTGTAAAAATTATCTATTCGAACTACTGTTTCTAGTTTTTTGATATTTTGGGGGTTACCCATGTTTCTGTTATTTTATCTTCTGATGTGGTGGTATGTGAGTTCTTCTGCACTATGGTTGAAAGGTTTTTGATTTATTCCATTTTGTAAAATTTGGTCTGTTATATTTTTTTCTATAACGTTTTTGTCTTGAATGTCTTGTAGTTTGACTTTATATTCTAATGCCATTTTTTCCCTTCTAATTGCCCAATTTTGTATGTAATTAAAGTCAGAGCCTTGTGTATAGCAGGTAGCAGTTCACCCTGTTTTGGTCGTTTTATCCGAAGCGTTTTGTATATTGTCCAATGATTCAAAAAATTTTCCCAAAAGTAAAAGTGTCCATAGCTATTGAGTTATTCTCATTAATATGTGGTGTCCAAAAATATTTTTCATTGTTGTTTATTTTTGTCCCTTCACATTGTTTTTTGTTTTGGTTTTGCAGTTCTGGGGACATCTCTTTGGGCCTAGTCGTTTACCGGAAGTTTTTTTTTTTAGTTTCATTTTTTTTTTTAAATACCCGGGGGCGTCCGATACTGAATTTCTGGGTTAAACACGTCATTAGGATCACTAACCGCTTCATTAAAATTCCCGTATTTATTAAAGTCAGATTTTAACGTATCGTCTTCCCCCCGGGATTTCCAAATCCTTATCGGCAATGCTCGAGGTTTTGCGTTGTTTACCTGAATAAGTTTTATATCAGTTGTATTTTTGCGCCGATAATTTTATTTATTTCCGACACTGAAAATTTCATAGAACCGACCGAAAAGATCGATTTTTCCGCAAAAGTCCTTCACTAAACTCCGAAATTTTTTCTGTAGTGGCTTCTTTGCCCTACTATTTTCCCCCATAGTAATTTAAAATTTAATTTGGTCTATTTCACCCAAAAAAAAAAAAAACAAAAAACGCAGAGAGAACAAAATTGTATACATACACCGATATACCGTAAGTTAGTTAGTTATATGATAATAGTGATAAGAGTTAAGATCGAAAAGAGTTATGACATTATAAAGTAGTGAATAATGTGTTGTTAAGTTTTGGAGAATATTTGAATTTTCCGATCCACATACGGAAAGTTAGTAAATCATAACAGTATTTATATACATATTTGATTGTGGAAAAATGTTTTCGGAACAGTATTACTAATAAATAATAATAATAACAATAATTTACCTCTTTAATAAATAAAGAGATCCTACAGTATTTTAGTAGTGTAATATGTTCACTACTTATTCTACTCTAGATCACTACAAGCACTGTTAAATCCATAAAAAACGTTTACTTTAAATACCTTTGGGTCGGCCTGTGATACAACAGAGCAAAGAGACATGCAAAAGATTAAGAAAATATAATATCGTGACCTACTACAATGATGAAAATTTACCGAAATTAATTGTATACAAATTAATAAAACTTTAGTAAAACCAAAAAATTAAACAAAAAAATTTAAAAGTGTTAGGGGAAAAACTTGATTATCTCTGAATCTGTACTACCCGTTACAGAGAGTTTAAAATTTAGAAATTAATTATTTTTGAATTGCCTTGCACATGAATATCTGGTAAAACAAATCTATAATATACAAATAATTTTAAATTTAATTTTAGAAATGAGAATATGAATTTAAATTTAGATTAATACATAGTTCACTGTATTTTATTTAAACCCTTTAATTTAAACATGGTAATAAAAAAATATGAAACAATGCAAAAACATCAAGAGAAAAAAAACATAAATTTTTTTAATTTATCCCACTTACCTAAAATTTCACCCCAAGGTATACGCATTTTCACTCAATATGTCCCCAAACCCTAATTTTATGAAAGAAAACCGCAGGATTGTTGTAAAAATTCCCTTTATGAGTTTAAATGTTGAAACATATAAAAATATAAACAGCATATTTTTTTTTTAATATTATAAAACCTTAAGGGAGTTTATCGAAAAAGGTTTTCACAATTTAAATAAAATTAAATATTAATAAAAGTGTTTTTATCAATGGAAAAAATATTGTTGGAACGAATATTAAATTAAATTGTGTAAAATTTAAAATTGGCATATTTTCATGTATGGATTATTCTTTTTGGAATATTTGAAAACGGTTCTTCGGTTTTTTTTAAAACTAATGCCATATAAATCTGAGAAGAAAATTAAAAAAACACGAATTTTTTTTTTTTTTTTAAGGGGATTGAAAGTTACCATAGTCCGGTAAATGAAGGCAAAGCGGTAAAAAAACTGTACTTTTTTCCCCCTTTAGGCAATTTTAGGTTTTTTGGGGAGTTTTAAGCGAAAAAAGTTTATCAACATTAACAGGGGGGAAAGGGCAAAAAAGGCCCCTCCAGGCCCAAAAAAGGGATTTTCCCAATATCGCCAAAATATGCGAATTGAAGAATTTTTTTTTTGACAAAAAATGAAGATCGCGTGTAATCTAAAAAAATTCCCTTTAAAATTTTTTGATAGTTTTTAATGGGACCCAAAAGTCCTCTCATTTCAGCTGCCGCTCTCCGGTAGAATACCGCTACTTTAGGGATTCACTTATAAGCGGGTGGAAAAATGTCATTTTTTAATCATTAAAAGTTCATCGGAAGGGAAAACCCCGTACCTATAATTGCCTGGGAGTTTAGGTCCATTCTGTTTTTATTAGAATTTTAAAAAAAGGAAAATTTTTTTTCACAATATTTTGAGAGTATCTCATTAATTTATTAAAATTTTTTTAAAAAAGGGTTTTGTTATTAGCATTTTTTTTATAATGAGACCTTAGCGTTTCAATGATCTCAGAAAATTTTTTCACCATCTTTCTTGCTTTTTGATAAAAAAATTTTTTGCCAATCTCATTTTTTAGAAAAAAAACTACTACTACCACATCTATCCTTGGGAAGTTTGGATTTTTCAGCGGCCAGTTTTGCGAAAATATTGGTGTTGCAAAAATGGTAAGGGCCATTTTTGTAGATTTCGAGGTGATCTTCATTTCTAAAAGGAACAAAAATTCTCTAATTCGCATATTTTCAGATATTCCGGAAACTCATTTTTGGGGCATTGGGGGCCATTTTCAGCGGGTTTTAACGTCGGAATCGTGATAAACTTTTTCTCGCTCGAAAAAATCCGCGAAGACCTAAGAATTGCTTCACAAATAAAATGTACAGATTTTTTTACAGCTTTGGGTACTTTTAGTTCTTCAGTTATTGGGCTATAGGTCTGTTTGTTATTAAGAAAAAGTGTACATTATTTTATTCTTTTTTTTCTAATGCCCCAATGGAAGGTGTATTTTTGACTGGAGTCCAAAAGTGTAAAAGGGTAATATATTACTGAATAACGAAAAACCTCATTTTTGTATGTACATTCCTACAAAAATAATATTTTCAAGCATTGAGAACCCTAACTTTTGGTAAAGCGTATTCGATCTTATTTGGAACAGCGCTAAAGGGGGCCATTCAAAATACTGCACCACGAATTGAAGTAAAATAGGAAAATATAAAGATCCGTACTGGTATAGACCGGGCGTCCAAAATAATTTTTTGTTAGAGAGAGATGAATTCGGCGCGGATGGATGGAAGAGAAGAAGATAAAAGATATTCATCCCAACCCAGTTTTGATTGTAGACGGGCCGGGGTTTACTTACTATTGGTCCCGGGGATGACAAAGACATCTGACGGCTGCATTTAAAACATGCTTCAAACCATGGGGGAGGTGTAAGATTACTTATAATATTTATTTATTTTTTTGTAAATTAATATAAAATGTCCCATGTTGGAACCATATGGAAAACTTTTTTTTTTTAATTTTAGGAAAAAAATTATTCTTAAAAAAAAGTTCTTTTGTTCTAAAACCTAAAATACAATATCGATATTAATTTTTTTCAGCCGTATACGCGGTGTGTCAAAAAAAATAATTTTACTCAAAAGTAAAGACCTTTTTTTTTGACAATATCGAAAATTTTTATTAAAAAGTTGATCAGAACTAAAAAAATACGTTCAAATATAAAAATTTCAAAATTTACATTGAAAAAAAATTTTTTATTTTTGTCTACAATATCAATACAAGTTTAACGTAGTAACATGTAACTAGAATGTTCTAATGGAATTAAAATTTTTGAGGGAAGAAATGTTTGACAGCGACCGTCAAAATTTTTTGACAGTGATTTTCAAAAAATGTGTCGTATGTAACAAATTTGTTGGAAAGTATTTATAAAATTTAGTGAAAGCCCAAAATTAAGTAATGAAAAAAATTTAAATTTTTTTGATTGTAAAAAATTTTATAAAACACATAGAGAAGCAGCTATTATTTTTAATAATAACACCCCAAATTTAAAAAAATATCATTCCACTGTTACGAAAATAGTAAATAAATTTAAGAGATGAAGTAAAAAAATAATTTTAATGGTAAACGCCAAAATGTTGCGATGAGAATACGCAGTTTGGGAAGTATATCTGTGATAGAAAACCAAAACTCATTGGGGCAAAAGGAAACGTTGATGCAACGAACGTAAGTAAAAATACAGTGGCAAAAATTTTTTTGAAACTAAATAATTACAAGTCATTAGAGATAGGTGATTTTGCCTGCCTCGCCCAAAGGGGAGTTAGAAGAGGACCCTTTACGGGGGTGAACAATTTTTCCGATGAACCGTTTTCATCAAAGGGAACTCCGCAAACATTGTCGTGGTTTCGACAATAACGAATTTTAGATTAAGTCTCGTGACCAATTCATTTAAGACGAACGTGTGGTGTGGCATTTATGGAACAGGTTAATAGGCCCTTTTTTTCCCCACCGCATAACGCCAAACGTTTTTTAAAGTTTACAACTCATCAATGATTTCATGGACGAACAAACTTACAAGAACGTTTTTTATTTTTTCCCAACAAGACGGTCCCAAATCCCAAAGTACATTGAATGTTGGGGAAACCCTTAAAATATTTGTTCCAGGAAAAGTTATTCAAGATTTTCTGAATTTTTCCGTAGATCCCCAACCCCTGATTACTTCTTATGGGGTTACTTAAAACAAAATGTTTACAAGAAAGCGCGTTTCAAGATGTTAACCATTTGAGAAATAATTTTTAGAACATGCAAGGAAATTACACAAATGATAAAAAACGTGAATTTGCTAATAGAATGATTAAATGAATTGAACGAGAAGGTGGATATGTGGGGTTTAGTAAATGAGGGAAAAATAAATATCTATCTATTTCCAGTATTAATATTATGTTAGTTAAACAGTTATGTATGTTCCTATTTGCAAATAAATGCACGTGCATTAATTAGTGTTTAAATTGAAAATTGTTAGAAAACATTTAGAAACGAAAAATTTATCATGTTTTTTTTTAATCATAAGAGTTTACCCTTAAAAAAAAGTTTTAGAAAAAAATAACAAAACTTATTTTTTCAATGTAAATGTATGTAATTTTATATTTGAAGGGTAGTTTTTAGTTCTGATTAACTTTTTAATAAAAATTTTCGATATTGTCAAAAATAAAGGTACTTTACTCTGAGTAAAATTATATTTTTGACACACCGCGTATACGACGGGAAAAATTTAAATATCTGATGATTGTATTTTAGGTTTTTGAACAAGCAGAACTTTTTTTTAAGAATTACTCTAAAATTAATAATAAAAAGTTTTCCTTATGGTCAACTTAGTGGACATACTGTATATAAACCTGTTCAGCACTGAAAGAAGACAATTCATTTAGAATAAATATTTTAAAGCTTAGAAAAGTATAAAAAAATGTGTTTTAATTAAAAAAGTTCTTGAGTTTTAGAAACGAACCCCTTTTTTTGAAACCGGTAATCAATGCAAATGACAGTTATAACATTTTCAAATGTCAAAATAAAAAAATATTAAAAATGTAGCATATTAAACAGGGTTTTTTTAATAATAATTATTTAATGATAATAAATTTAAAAATTTAAAAACAAAAATTTGGGATTTCCGATAACTGAAAATTGACAAAAACTTAAGTCTAGGGCTTTTTTAATAAACTTAACAAATCAAAAATGTATTGCGTTTTATGCAAATAGCAATAATCAAAACTTTTTAAAGTTTTTTTGCCCCTTTTAAAAGCATACCGGAGAGTGGTAAGAGCATTACACACGATTTTTAAAAATTACGGTACGAGCCGATGAGTAGTAATTCGAAAGAGTGTGTAATGAATGGGCTTACCAATTTGTAATATCTTTTTCTACGACTTTATGTTTAGTTTTATAAATAAAAGCAGAAGATTTTTAAACTTTGAGTAACACAAATAATAATACAAACAGGTTGTCAAGGCAAAAAGCTTTTTGTTTCATAGCCAGCTTTACGTAAAATTTTTTGAAAGTTTCAAGATTTTGGGGTTTCGCGGCTAATGCGATTGAACTGTTAGTAATATATATATATATATATATATATATATATATATATATATATATATATATATATATATATATATATAATATATATATATATATATATATATATATATATATATATATATATATATATATATATATATATATATATATATATATATATATATATATATATATATATATATATATATATATATATATATTACGTAACGCCCTTAGGGCACAGTTTGGCTTCAAAGTATAGTGTTTGTAATTAGAGATTTACGGGATAAAGTAGACGGTAATTAGGTTCTACTAATATAGGAGGAAAATATATTACGTCAGTTATTATTATAACCTATAGGAATTTCGTAACTTTTCAGTAACTCATTCATACATACAGCGTGTCCTCCAAAAATCCCTTTTTAGAAACCGGAACCCAAAAATTATATGGCGTTTTATTTATTTTTTTTTCCCAGTCATTCTAAAAACCGCTGTTAAAAAAGGTTTTTTCACGATCTACTATGACGATGACTTAGTATTACGTAAAATGTCGCAATTTAATACAACATGAATAATAATAAAGAATAATATCTTAAAAGTAAAATACAAATTAGGGGTTTTAAAGGGGGTGACCCTAAATCATTTCAAAAAAAAAAAAAAAAAATAAATAAAAAAATAAAATATTAAACTTAAAAACAGTAACAAGTTGGGATACTGTTTAAAGAGGGACATATTTTTTAGTAACTCATAACAACAATAATGTATTAATTAGTGTTAGTTTATTCATTTAATAAAAACTAAGGCCATTGTTAAGCCTTATTAAAAACTAATATTAAATGTTTTAAAATTTAAACTAAACTATTTATAAGAAACAGAGATAAAAAGATCATACTAGTCAAGAACTTGTGGTTGCTGCAACAATGTTGACGTGAAAAATGCAATTTGAATATTGACATGAATAAATAATTTAATTTGAATTTGAATGCTCTATGTGAGGTCCAAAACAGTTGAAAGTAAACAGTTGTTAAATATTTAACAACCTGTTGATACCAAGCATATCCCAGGTGTCATATTACCCCTGGCAACATGGGCACATACGCCGTTCCCCTGGCACCCACTTTGCATGTGCAAGGTACCCGAAATAGGATTACCATTTT
The DNA here is from genome assembly GCA_019359885.1 of Listronotus oregonensis. Taxonomy (NCBI): domain Eukaryota; kingdom Metazoa; phylum Arthropoda; class Insecta; order Coleoptera; family Curculionidae; genus Listronotus; species Listronotus oregonensis. Next base: position 35,536 of record JAHBCN010005283.1, read on the forward strand.
CTTGAATGAGAAAGCAAATAAAATGAAAATATATGCTTAATAGCTGTAAACCTTGAAAATATCTTTGTTGTTATTAAGCCAGGTTCAAATTGTTGAACTTGAAAAATATATTCATTATTTGGGTTTCCCCTTTTAGCGGTATCTCGAATATAAGCTGAAGAAAGCCCCATTGATAGGTACCAAATGTTTTAGAAATAACATAGTCTATAGGCAAAACAGGAAAATCAATATTATTATTTTCCATATTGTTCCGTGACACCCTTTTAAAAACACGTATCCTGGTTTTACACCTTTTTTTTGCAAATCAAGTTCACAAACGTTTCTAAGGTAACACCCAAAGTAACGTTATTGTGACAACTGTTTAACCTTAACTATCGTCAACTTCTTATCTCTTTGAAATGCAAACAAAATGGCCCGTGCGGACTTTCCTCGCGCTTTTTATAGTAAAGTGAAGAATAGAAAAGTCTGGAAAAGTCTAGAATTAGTGGAAGAATTCTTTACTACAGGATGTGAGAAAAATGTAAAATGAATGTCTCCAGCGCCCTGGATAATCCGCAATGACCGTCGAAAAAGGGAAAAACTAAGGTAACCTATTTCAAATAAATTATTAACCTAAATAAAATAAATCTAACCTTTTTCATTTCTAATAACTAAACACTAACTAAAGAAAGTCCGTAACAATATTTACCCATGCACCACCACCTCGACGTAAGTTAAAATAAAGATACCTCTTGTGCATTGAAAATGACCTCCTTTGTATTCTTTTTGGGGCCGTTTGCGCTTTAAAAAAAGTGTAGTCGGAGTATAAATTGTACAATGCTCTTCGGATTGGGATTTATAACCGATTTGTAAAATTGTCTACATGTCTTTGGATGAATCGTTCTTTCGAACTTCTGCGCAAGCAAACCCTTATTTTACTTTATTGTGCAATATTCTACTAATACTACAACTGAATTGCGTATGACTGGAAAAATATAAATAAAACCGCCATATAATTTTGGTTCACCCGGTATCTAAAAAAGAATTTTGGGGGATACACTGTATGTATAAATGAGTTACTGCCATGACATTTCTATAGGTTATAATAGTAACTGACATAACATATTATATTTAGGGGCCCACTGACTGTATATTTGTTGGTTAATTAATAATGTGCAATCTTTTAGGACATGACAGATAAAAACCCTGTACACGATAAAAAAAATACCTTTGTATGAATATATATTTTTTTTATATAAAAAAAAGCCTAATTTTATCAGTCTAGGGGAAAAAGTATTTTTGTAATAAATAAAATAAATATTTTTAAGAATTTTAAAAGGCTAAGTCCGACCCTGAGACGGGAATCATGAATGGAAATTTTGAATGACACGCCTCTGGCGGGGAAGGCTTGAACCTAAGGGCGAATATTCAATTAACTGGAATTAGTTGCAACCGCGCAGAATATGGTGCATATGCTTTTTTTACAAGATAAGCAAAAGAGACGGATATACTTCCCCCGCCGGGGGATCGGTGACGGTTTTGAAAATTTTCATAAGCACAAAAAAGTTGATTTTTCGTGTTTTTTGATACTTTAGGTACCAAAATATTAACAAAAACAAAAGTTGGTGGGCTTTTTGGAAGAAACACATCTAAAGAGGTTTAAAAATTTTCATTCCCCTACTGAATTTTTTTGTGCGCCAGTCAAGAATCGCGCTGTTTTGTAGACTATTGAATTGTACAAAAATCGGTGTTTTGAATTATAAAAACCAACTATTTATGAATGAAACGGACGAAAAAGAGCCCATACCTGGTCGTTTTTTCTTCCTTGAATATCCTTGCAAATCTCGGGAAGTCCTCTTGTTTTTATTTTATGTTTGGTACCAAACCCGAGAGGTTCTTTCATGTGTAAATGTTACGTTTTTCAATATGGCCGCCAGGGGAAAATGGAGCCTTAAAGCCGCTTCCTTACTGGTAGATTTTTGTGCGTCTTGAATTATTTCGAATTTTTAACTGCTGACCCCCGAAAAATTTATGGGTTCGTTGTACGCGTTTGCTCAGGTTGTTGTTGCTAGTTTTTGAGTTATAATAGACGGATAATAATTAAACTTATTATGGTTTAACCCAGGGTTTTTTTACTATTATTCCGGGAATATTTGTTGATATAAATAAACCTGTAAGTCCGCACACAATGATGAACACTGCACATTTTTTTTTTTTTCATTAGTGCATCATTATTTATGATGGATGAGTTTACACGATTATCCAATGATTTCGTAACAACTTTAAAAACAATTGTCCCAAAAAGTTAAAGAAAAATAGGGTTTTAAAAAGTATTTGAAAGGACGCTTCGGGATACGTCGAAATTATCTATGGGTTGATTGGTTTGAAGATACAAGCGATCAAAGTTGGTAGGCGTATCTATAAACAATAGAAGAATAAGCTTTTGCTCATGGTTTATATACAATTATTTTTTAATTCTTATTTATATGCTTATAAAATAAGTTTAAAGGAAAAAAATTGTTTTCAATTTTTTTTTTTCAAAAAATTAAAAAGAAAATTGATCATCATTTTAATGGCTGAGAGGGGGCTTAAACATCGGATTTTTATTTAAAGAAAATATATTTTCAAAGCTTAAGATCTTCGTATCTGTGAAAAAAAAAATCAAATGTCTTAAGTCCCATTTTCTGGACTCTACCCAGTTTGCAAAATTGTCCATTTTTTCAAAGAAATTGGATTGCAAAACTATTAAACCGATTCTAACAAAATTTGGCATGATGATAACATTTTTTATCTTCGTCTCTTACATGCCATCCGCGCCGAACTAGCCCATCAAATTGTTAAACGGGCTGGGACTAGTACCAGTACAGATCATAATATTTTTTTCTATTTTAGTTAAATTCGTAATGAAGTATTTTGAATGGACCCCAAATTTAGCGCTGTTCCAAATAAGATTGAAAACGCTTTACCAAAAGTTAGAGGTTCTCAATGCTTGAAAATATTATTTTTGTAGGAGACTGTACAGGGTCTTTGATTATATTTACGTGGCTTCTGGGGCCTTTATTTTTGAAAAGAAAAAAATGTTTTATATAAAATTGTACGATTTTTTCCCCTATTATCTTTTGAAATTATCAGTAAAAAAAATATCGCAATAAAAAAATGGAAAAATATAGGCAACTTCAACTTTTAAATGAAACACCCGCATATTATGCGCTACAATGAAAGATCTTTTTTTTTTTTGGGTTTCAAATATATAACATTGATGATATTTGGATAAACCATTTTTGAGATATTTTAGGTTAAATTATTAATAAATTACAAAAAAGTTTCATATTAGTATCAAAAAGTCATGGGAACAATAGAATTGTTATGTTGCTGAATTTGTTGAGGGTTTTCTCTGGACCCTAATCAGTGCTATGATGTAACAGCTAATTTTGTGATTAAACATTCCTGTTAAAGTGAAGGAAAACTTGTCGGTGAATAGAATTTTATTTAAAAAACTTTGAATCCGCTGCATAAACCTAGCTATTCCCAATTCATACTTAGGTCGGTCCTGCATGTTTTGTTCAGGAAGGTTCTGAACGGACATAAATTTATAAGGATAAAATTTGTAAAATTTTAAGGTTAAATAAATTTTATATATATAATATATTTTTATATAAATTTGTTTTATTAAGTTCAGAGGTCTGCTCAATATTCAGTAATATTTTACACTTTTTGGACCTACCTAGTCCTAACATACACCTTCCATAAGGACGATTAGGTAAAACAAGAATGAAATAGTGTACACTATTTCTTAATAACACACAGACCTGGTAAACTTTCAAAAATCAATATCTTTAAAAAAAAAGTTTTTTTTTTTAATTTTCTAAAACTCATATTTATATTGCATTGGTTTTTAAAAAATATCGTAAAAACCGTTTTCGAGATATTCCGAAATGAGTGCACAGCTTTTATACATGACAGAACAATGTTAATTATGCACAATTTGTAGTTAATATCTCGTTTAATCGACGATAAACGTTTTTTTTTCAATTAGATAAACGACACTTTCATTAACCCTATATTTCAATTTCATTTGATTCTTAAGAAAAGCCGAATTACCCTAATATCGGTTCCTGCTCTCTTGTGATCGTAAGACATAATTAGCTTACATAATTGTTAGCATCTGTAAAAGACCTATTACAAATCTATTTTTACCATACATTCCTTACTTGACAGAAAAAATTCAGCGAATAAGCAAACAAGTTTAACATTCGTTAATTTTAGCGACTATTAATTGTTAAATAAATCTAAAATTAAACTTACTAAATCCTTTCTTCTGCAGCTGCTCGTTAAACTATGGTCACTTGTCGAAGTCATGGTACTTTCTTCTTCTATTACTTCCGCTGCTTCCTCCACTCTGTCAAGCTCATGAATTTCGTTTACGTAAAACATGTAATCAACACCTACAAAATACGATTAATATGAGTTGTAAAGCAATTTAAAAAAGCTTTAATTTTAAAAACTACCTAAATTTGAAAATCATAATTTGTCGAGACGTATTTTAACCTTAACCAACCAACTTGACAGGTGCTTTAATAACCGTTAACCGGGTGACTAACTAACCTCTAATATCTTCCTCATAATTTATCATGACAATCTGTTCAGAATCACTAGAAACGTCACTTCTAATCGACAACGTGTCAGACATGTCATCAGGGCTCGGTTTTAGGGCACTATCGATGGACGACATTAAACTTGTAAATCCTTTTTTCATTGACGATAGACCTATAAAATAATTATTAATAATTATCGTAGAGGTTTCCCAACGTGCATGTTTAAAATAACAACTAATACAGACGTCTGAAGCAAAAATTATTTATAAAGAAACGCCCTGGAAGAAAAGCAAATTTAAAGGAACAACAATAATTTCAAAACAACCAGAACGTACATGGTCTTTGATTATATTTACGTGGCTTCTGGAGCCTTTACTTTTAAAGACAGAAAAAAATGTTTTATATAAAAATTGTAGGTTTTTTCCATATTATCTTTTGAAGTTATCAGTAAAAAAATATCGCAATAAAAAAATGGAAAAATATAGACAACCTTAACTTTTTTAAATGGAACACCCTGTATATTATGCGCTACAATAAAAGATCTTTTTTTCTGATTTCAAATATATATACATATATATATATATATATATATATATATATATATATATATATATATATATATATATATATATATATATATATATATATATATATATATATATATATATATATATATATATATATATATATATATATATATATATATATATATATATATAATATATATATATATATATATATATATATATATATATATATATATATATATATATATATATATATATATATATATATATATACATTGATGATATTTGTATATTTGTATTAACCATTTTTAAGATATTTAAGCTTAAAATATAAATAAATTGAAAAAAAATCATATTAGTATCAAGAAAGCTATGAAAATAATAAAATTGTTTTAATAAATTTGACGTATTGAATTGTAAACAGTTTAAATTTATCATTTTAACTATTAAAAGTAGTTTGTATTGCTTTTTTGTCGATGGGCTATTCAGAAGAACAAAAAATCGCTATTATGCGTCTTTTTTATGGTAACAATAATAATGTGACGACATCGACAGTGCAAAGGGAATATTACTTATTATATCCTTAACAACGGGTACCATCTATAGATACTATTAAATACACAGTAAGAAAGTTTATTGAACAAAAAAGCTTTAAAATGAAGAAAAGGAATGCAGCACGAAATGAAAACAATGTTTTGGATATCCTTGTTTTTCAGGATAATTATACTTTTTCTATTGGACTAGCACTAACTACTTTAAATAATTTTAGAAAATCCTAAAATATCAATCTCGGATGCGGCATCTAAACTTAATAAAACAGATTATAAAATTTATTTAACCTTAAAATTCTACAAATTTTATCCTTATAAATTTATGTTCGTTCAGAATCTTCCTGAACAAAACATGCAGGACCGACCTAAGTATGCATTGGAAATAGCTAGGTTTATGCAGCAGAATCCAAAGTTTTTAATTAAAATTCTATTCACTGACAAGTCTTCCTTCACTTTAGCAGAAATGTTTAATCACAAAAAAAAGACATTATTGGTCCAGAGAAAAATCTCACTAAATTCAGCAACATAACAAAATTTTATTGTTTCCATGTCTTTCTTGATACTAATATGAAACTTTTTTGTAATTTATTAATAATTTAACCTAAAATATCTCAAAAATAATTTCTATGAATTTGCGTAGGCTCTAGTGAAACATTGTAAAAAAATTTAAACGGATAATTACAAATTTTTTTTCGAAGTTGCCTTTTACGTCATTTTCAAAATCTTTTAAAAGAATGAGCTTTAAAAAAAAAAATTATCTTAAAGCAACACAGATGGCCTGAAAATTTCATTTAGAGACGAAGATGGGGTACTAAACGTTGAGAGCTTTGTTGCATTTCATGAAAATTTTCAAAAATCCATTTGTTTATCTCTTCGGTTTAAATTGAATCCCCATTACAAAAAGATTATTGCATGGTTCGCAAAAGGTATTTTTGCTGTGAGAATTAACTGTGTTCTTTATATCCTGTAAAGAACCTGTTTATTATGTCACACTCATTACAACATATTTTATATATGTTGAATCAACAATCCGAATATATAAAATATGTTGTAATGAGTGTGACGCAACCTATAGGAAACAGGGCGTTCTTTACAGGATAGAATAAAAGAACACAGAAATTCAATTCTACACAGCAAGAAAATACCGGTTTTGCGGAACACTGCATAGACAATAACATTTTAATAATGGGGATGTCAAGTTATTACATAACATTCAGAAGGTAAACAAATGGATTATTTGGAAATTTTGGCCATTAAGAAATCTATAAGCAATAAAGACAACTAACAATACTCAAACGATTTTGGGTAGCCCATCTAGAGCTGCAATCAAAATAATTTAGTGCCATAAAATGTTTACTATAGGCCCTCTTTTGGAAGTTTAAGAAAAATTTTATTTTATTTTTAAGCTCATTCTTCTTAAAAAGATCTTTGAAAATGGTCGTGAGACCGAAACACGTGTCAGATCTATCTGAATAAAAAATTTGTGAAACTTTACACCGAGTGTTTTATTTTAAATTAAATTTATCTCAAAAATGGTTCATCCAAATATCATCAATGTATATATACTTGAAATCAGAAAAAAAGATCTTTCGTTATAGCGGATAATATACAGGGTATTTCATTTTGAAAAAATTAAAGTTGCCTATATTTTTCCTATCTTTTGAAAATATCAGTAAAAAATTATCGCATTTAAAAAATGGAAAAATATAGGCAACTTCAACTTTTTTAAAAAGACGATAAAAATTACGATTTGGTATTTTTTCTGTATGATATTATCATCTTGCGGTTTCTACTTGTTTCTCTCTCTATAATATCTAACCGAAATTTGCAATTACTTTGACTCACTACTTATTGTATCTAATTCAAGTCCCACATTGGTAATATTTTGTCTTTGACAAAAAATAAAGAATCCTGCTACCACGGAATGTTTGGACTACGACTATATAAACTATAAGAGATACAAAACATTCCATAAAACTAAAATAGAGCTTTCCAAATTGTCTATATGAAAAGTTATATAAACATTTTTGATAATATAAATAATAAAGATTATATAAACAAAAATGAATTTTTTCAGTGGCGGCTCGTCAGGGTAGCCTCTGAGGCGCGCTCACTCTCAAAATAAATATCTATATCTATTATAAGTATATTTTATAAGAGTTCTACGACACAATAAAAAGTATGAAATCAATCTTTAATCCGTCAAAATAAGTATTTTATAAATGGTAAATAAAAATACAGGCACAAAACGCATCCACTACACCGTCGAGAGACGACAGAGGCGAAAGAGTTAGAGCTTGGAAAGCGCCTACTTCCTACAGCTATTTACCAGACGTAATTTAAATCAGGCGACGAGCCAGCCGAGCAATCTTTCTGTTGCAGTTGAGGCGAGAAATCTGGAGCTTGGGTAAGGCCGGGTATGCTTTGATTGGTAGTTTTAAATCACATGACTGTTGAACAAACGTCTCGCGTGCGTAACCAGTCAGCGTGCGAGTGTAGGTGAAATAAATAGCCTTTGTTTTGATTCCGTTAGATTATTTAGAAATTTAAAATTATAATATTTTTCTTGATTCCTAAAATTTCTCATAATATTATTGTGGTGCAGGGGGGTACACAGGTAAGGTAGAATTAGCAGTTTTTATGAGGCGAGTTGTTTTTAACTGATACGGCAATTAAGGTTAGGTGTTCAAAATACCGGTAAGTTTTGTTTACTAATATTTTAAGGTACCTATAGCCGCTAAATTTTCGTGTCTTTTTTAAATGAATTTTATTGGGGATACCAAATTATTTCCAAAAATTACCAAAACGGTCGTTTGTGCTTAATCAGATAGTTGGTAAAAGAATTCCGCGAGCTGTAGAAACGCGCTGGTATTCACGGTCTAAAATTTTAAATTTAGTGGCCAACGAATGGGACAATTTAATTTTAGTTTTTTTTTTTAATTTGGTTTTAACTATCCCTGCAACAAGCGTATTTGCCGAACGAAACTTCTCATGTCTTATACGAATTAAAACCTACCTAAGGAACACAATGAGCCAAGAACGGCTCTCGGGGTTAGCAATGATGTCAATAGAACAAGAGTTGCTGTCAAATCTCAGTGCAGACCTACAATTTTAGGACCAAATAATTGATAAAATTGCATACTTAAAAGATAGGCGCATAGATTTAATTTACAAAAAGTAATTATATATTTTTAATACTTACAGAGCTAACCTTAGTACCTATTAGACTTTTTTTGACAAGATAATAGATTTTTTTGGTTTTGTTGTTATTTTTTGATATTTTATTTCTTTTGTTTTTTTTTCAGTTTATTTTATTTTATTTATAATGGTTTAGTGAGACTATTGGCGATGACCTCCATTTTAAAAAAGGTCAACGCGTCGCAGAATAATACCTCCGGGTGACGTGGAAATTTATTCGTATTTAGATAAAATCAACGAATTCTTGGATAGAAATAAAGTAAACAAACCTTGTTCGGCATAAATATATTCAGGGGGGCAAGGCGGGATAGTTCTTGTAAACACACTGAATAGCAACCTTGATTAAACACAAACATCACTCCGGAAATAATAACTTTTTCAATGTTTATGGCATTGCACCATAAATCACAATTTTATAAATCGATGATTCTTTATTTTTAAAAAATATTTTTAAAGCCATAAACCCATTTTTGTTTATTATCTGAAGTGGCAGAAAAGATATGTCATTCAGTTTAGATGCTCAATTCGATTGCTGTTGATCAAGTCAGTTTACAAAACGTGTTATTGAATAATACAACCTACTAGAAAGAAATAAAATGACATCGAAGTGCCCAACTGTCTAAATAAACCATGTGGCCGGTGCAATCGAATCTTGGAATGACAATTCCAAAAAATGTTTATATTTAAATCGATGTTGCCTATATTAACACAAAAACCAATATTTTTAAATAATTTTATTACATTATCAAGATAATTTTCTGATTTTGATTTTTGAGATCTGGCAATTTGTTTACGTTTTTCCAAAACAAAAACAAACAGATCACTATACCACTCACCCTGCCTACAAACTGGCGTTGCGTTAATTCTAGTCCTTGAGTTCGTTGGATAAAATTAACCTTATGTAGCCTCACCCTCCTACACTCCCACGAGCCGTAACTGAATTTTTTACAAAAAAAATCAGTCCAAAATAAAAAAATATTTATTTTATTAATATAAATCACTCAAAATTTGCAAAAAATATCCAAAAATAAAAAAAAATACGACAAAAAAAAACTTGAAAATTCGGTTTTTTGATTATAACTCGAAAAATATTGCAATTAGACAAACGATTACATACCTTAAATTAAAGGTTTTATAAAACCGCATAGTTTTTCTCATATAAAGTTTCGTGTATTTTTTATAGTTTTTAAGATATAGACGTTTTAATTAAAAAAAAAATCGTTTATGTCTGAAATTACGCCTTGCCTCGATTATTTGTTTGACCCCTAATTTTGAAATTCTAGTCCGTCGTCCAGCGCACACCACTTTTTTTGTGGGCCTGTGTTATTTTCGTATACAAAAAAAGTATATTTAAGTCGTAGCTTTAAGAGTGTTTAGTTATCACTTAAAAACGGTTGGAATGGAAGTCCAAGATGTTAATGTTATTAAAACCATAAGATACCACAATTCTTTTGCAAAAACCAAAAAAAAAATCATATCTAAGTCATTGGCATTATCTCCTATGACACAACGCAACCTTCGAAAAATATATGTCAAATCATGAAATATAATGTCGCAACTATTTGCTTATAAAAGGGTGGACATTCCCTCCTGCGTTAGATAACACGTGATAAATACGGAAGCGCCTGAATGCAGTAGATTTTGTCACGAGTAGAGGGACAATATCTCCTGTTTCTTGGTGTCATCGTGTCTATGTTGTTTGTTTCAGTTTGCACTATAGCAACACCATCTAAACTTTGCTCGTGGTTAGTTCTGGTCAGAGCTGGGTAGGAATCGAATCCAGGAATCGATTTCTTTTTAAGGATCCGAAATCAATTACTTTTTAAAAATAGGATCCGTGATTCGGATATAATTTTAAAATGATTCGGAATCGACTCCTTTTTGGAAGGATCCGATTGCAAAAGAAATCGATTTCTCATATTTTTAAAGACAAATCGGTTTATAAATACCCAAATCCGCCATTTCAAATTGCCAAATTTTGACCTAAGATTATTAATTTCCAAAATTTGACCCAGCACCCTTAAAAACCCTTATATCCTGAATCTGAGGCAAATAGGTTTATAAATGCCAACATCCATCATTTTGAATCTTCTTATTTTCCAAATTTTTACCTAACATTCTTAATCAGCATCACATTGATTTTCGAAAATAAAGATGAAGAATTGTAAAGCATCTATTAAAACCTTTAAATAACACAACATATAGTCTGTCTCAAAGTATACCGTGTTAGCTCTTGCCTTCATTTATGTATTATACCTGCCGACAGCAATAAAACTGCGGATCGGTAGGTATTAAAGAACAGAACATTAGGGACGGACTTTAATAATATATTGTTTATTTAGGTAAGTATAATCTTAAAATTACATTAAGAAATTAAATAAATGCAAAGTTTTAATAAATTTATAACTGCATTATCTATACATAATTACATTTTTAATCTAAATATCTAAATATAATAATGATCATTATCAGAGTCATCACTGAGATTAATTACAACAGGATTTATGTTGTTTTGGATAGAAATGTAAGAGTCCTCAATTTTTATAATGTGCTGTAGTGAATTTTTCCAGCTCTCAACTGGTATGTTAGTAATTACATTTTTTATCAAATTTATAACACTGGGACTTAAAGTAGGTGTAACATTTTCTGCTCTGATCTTTGATTTTACTTGGTGCCACAAATGCTCTATGGGGTTAAGCATACAGTGATACGGAGGAAGCCGTAAGACAGTATGCCCAGCCTGTTCAGCCAAATTATCACATACATATTGTTTTTTAATTGTATGTAATATTTACCTTCTTATTAGGTCCTGATCACTATTGTCTATACGGTGAGATTGAAAATCACTACGTTTTTTTCTTTTGTTCAATTCTTCACTAATAATAATATTCCTTATCGATAATATTGGAGTTTTTGTAAGTAGACAGGTTTCCTTTAAAGCTTCTTGTTTAATTAGACCTCTACTGATTAAATTTTCATACACATTTTTCACAACCTGTTTTGTATCTAATGACAAACGATTTCGACGCAACATAGTTATATTCTCGTAAAACAACTTTTTCGAAACGCATGGTAAAAACGGTTATTCAACAATGCCACTAAAATATTAGCCAAAATATTAATATGCGTAATGGTTAATACTCAAGAAATACCTGGCCCACCCCTGCCCTTATGAACAAATGGGTTTACCAATAACAAAAGGTAATAAAATCGTTAAAGATTTATTGGGGTATGGTCCGTCAAAAGCCATAACGATATACTTTGAGACAGACTATACCTATCTGTGAGTTTTAACCAAAATATGTTGTTTTTAAAAACCACAGAAACAACATTTAAATAAAGCATTTTTTTTTCTTAACTATAGAGTGTGATATCTTAAAACGGGCATAAATTTTACTTGCTTTTGATCTTAAAAGCTTTGACTGCTCGATCTTCATAATTTTTTAACATGTTATTCTTTAGATAACCCCGAGGAACCTTTAAATGGGACATTTAATTATTACTATTCAGGGTGTCGTACAAAAATGAGTTTAAAATTTTAATACATATTTATAGTCCGCAAGCAGACAAACTGTTAAACGGTACTTGTGAAACTTCCTGTAAAATTACAATAGGATGTCCCATTTATAAGTTGCTTAAGGTTATCTCAAGAATCACATTTAACAACCTTATGAAGATCTAGCATCGCTATGAGGCTAAAATTATATTTCGCAGCTCAGGCTTCGTGCTAAAATCTTTGACGCTTGATTTGTCATCTGGATTATGTAGGATCATTCGTATTCTAGCTAACATTTGTAAGTATAAAAACTAAGGATGATCCATATTCGTGATTTTTCCTTAAAAAAGGAATCGTGATTGGTATTAACAATACGATTCCTTAGTGAGAATCCTAATTCGTAAATAGATTCCTTTTTTGAAGCTCTGGTTCTGGTTAGTATTAATTTTGCATAAGAAAATTGTTAAGTGAACAAAATTTAGCTGGTCATTTCGTGGTTTCCTAACGCAGAAGAGAATGTCCACCCTTTTATGGGCAAATCATTGGGACATTGTCTTCCCTAATTCGACATATATTTTTCTAAGGTTACGTCTTGCCATAGGAGACAATGCCAATACGCAGTCCTGTAGGTCAGGAATATAGTGATATGTATACAAAAAAAAAATACTTACCTACATTAATATTATTTTGTAAAAGATTCTTCTGTTCTAGGGTTTGGTGGGGATTCATACTGACAGGTTTCGGAGAAAAATCTGCCTGGGCCTCAGCCACAATGAAAACCTTGTTGTGCGAATTAACAGCATATTCAGGCAAAGACGACGATAAAATTGTAGTATTTTCGGAATACGATACCGACCGAGCGGCACTTTCCATATGCGGTATTGATCTGTTGCTGTTTCGCAATATACCTAGAGAAAGAAATAATACTATATCGTGGGATCGCCTAAAGTCACATTTCAATGCAAACCTATTTTTCAATAAAAAAACTATTAACGACAGTTAGAACTTTGTGCAGGGTTGTGATAATTAAAATCAATTGATTAAAATCACGATTAACATAATGATTTTAATCAGTATGATTTTTTTAAAATCATGATTAATTTAAAAAAGTGTTTTAAAATTTTAACACTTAAAATGTATTTGTTTATACCCAGGCGCATTTTTTTGTGGTGTTATTTATGATTTTATTATAATAATCGAAAAGAACAGCTGGTTATTACAAAAATAAAACTTAAAAAAATTAAAACCAAAAAAACCTTTTTAATCCCAAAAAACACTTAATTTGAACAAAAAAATATATATTTTAAAACCTAACGGCCGAGTGATGATCGCGTTGTTAAATTTATCAATGGACTTAGCAATTGTTAAAAGTTAACAACGGTTCAGAATGTTTAACAAAATGTCAGATTTTGACAGGTTGCCTACTAAAATCATTGAATAACAATGACAATGACGTTTTGTTAAACATTCTAAACCGTTGTTAACTTTTAACAATTGCTAAGTCCATTGCTAAATTTAACAACGCGATCATCACTCGGCCGTAAGTGTTATAACGCTTAAATAGAAATACTAGTTTAGCTGCGAGTCCATAAATAGAAAACATCCTTTCAATATCAACAGACGATGCACAGGCACACAAAACAGAAATCCCTATAGGGAGCACTTGCTTAATTTCTGAAACATCTTCTTGAAATCTCCACCACTGTACTGCTGTTACATTTTTCCTATAAACAGAGTTGTGTGATAAGGATCCGACTTAGCTTCCAACTTAATTAGTAATGGTAATAATCCTGTGTCTGCAAAATATTTGAACACAATGTGTAGAGCATCTCTCTTTTCTTCAGCTAGTAATGGATATTCTTCTTTGTTTATTGTAGGATCCAAAATATACGCCAAAAAGTAAAAGAGGGTTAGAGCTTGAATATATGTTCTTAACAACACACAAAGCGGCAAACTTGCAATTCTGCGCGGACGAAATTTTCACGTTAATACGAGTTTCAACAAGGCACAAACTTGCAAAAACTACGCGAACGAAATTTGCATCTTAAAACTCCTCCAGTATTGCTTCTTATCTGTACTATTCCTGCCTCAAAATATTTGTTTACTTAAAAAAACAAAATATAATCAGTTAAAAATATTTAAAATTCATAATATCTGTAAAAGATAGATAGAAGTTTTTTTTAACCTTGACTTAAGGACTTTATTGTTCGCACTAAAACATTGTAGGTTCTTATACTTCTCTTCGCATAATTTTTTACGTACCAACTGTAATGTCATCAATACTGGAAAAATCTGGAACAAACGATTCACCATCCCCACCCGAAGATTCCTTTCCTGGACTTTGTGGAGGCATTACAAAAGTTACTTCAAGTTGAGGAATTAACGCACCTACTGCTAACGAAGAATTACTCTCAACCTAAAAGTGGAAAATAACCATCTAACTAATAAGGGTGAGATCATTAAACGCTAATTCGATATTAAATTCTGGAAATCATAGGTTATAGGATTATTTTTCAGATGTATTTTGGTTTAAGGCAACCAACCTGACAAAAATTTTAATACCTGTTATTTAAATGACAAAGTTATACAAGTTTTTTACAAACATTAGTACACAAGGACCTAGTACAGTAGAACCTCGATAACATAAAAATCTCAGCAACTTAAAAAAAAAAAAATGTGTTCCCTTTCCTTCAAACCAGAAAAGCTCCGTTATTTAAAGTTCAAAACCTCTATAACTTAAACAAATAATTTTACCATTGGCCCTTGACAACTTAAAGTAGTACCCTTGGTGACCTCCGTAGCTTAAAGTATTTATCAGTGACTCATCGTAAGTAGGTATACAAACAAAAGGTTTTCTTTGAAACTTTATTGCTTTGAACTTAAGTCTTTCACTAAAATAACGCGTTAATACACGTATAAAATTGAAAGATAATAAAGAAAACGTAAGTCAACATTTGATTTTGTTAAACCTCGCTAACTTTAACTTTCGATAAGTAAAAAACTCAATAACCTTATCGAGGTTCTACTGTATAACTTTCAGTTAGGAAAAAAACACACCTTCTTTTTCTTAAGATTCTAATAAAAAGGACTTAAACACTTTTGAAAATGTATAGAAAATCTACACATAGAAACAGATACTTAAATTTTAAATATAAAATATATTTTTTAAAAAGGTATGACATAAATGTGTATTTTGCGAACAGAAGCGATCATATTTTATAAAATATTATTTGTGTTTTAGTAAAAAAATATTTTTACAAAACCAAATTTAGGCAATCTTAAAAAAAAACAAAAGAGCAATTCTATATTGTGAAAGAATATGCGGACTAACAAAAATATTTGCTAAATTTCTTACTGGCTTCTCTTTTGCTTACTCGTAATTCATCCACTTAATTAACCTTTGATTTCAAGCATCGATTTTTACGGTATTTATTTGCAAGAGACATTTATTTACAATTTTTTTTCCATTTCGTGAAATTATAAAAAATACACTGTTATGGGGATAAGAAAGCGACAAATTTATAAAGGGAACCTTACCACACTTACCGCCTTTAAAAAGTAGGCAATAAGTTAAGGTAGTTCACTAGTAAAACGGCTTTTCTTAAGATACAAATAAAATTGAAGTATAGGGTAAATGAAAATGTATTTTATCTAATTGAAAACAAATTATGCATAATTAACATTGTCGATAGCTGTCATGTATAAAAGCCAAGCATTCTTTTCGGAACATCTCAAAAACGATTCTTCTTATTCTTCTTCTTCCTGGGAGCCGTCTTCCACTACCGGAGGCAGCGCAGCCTCTTGGGCTTTTTGTGCCTAATCTCCCATTATCTTTTTTACCAATCCTCCCATTAGTCTTGTCCCTTCCACAAGTCTATATAACTCCGAGACTGGTTGGTTGATATATTCCTGTGGGCTCATTTCCGGTTGCCCAAATAATGCCTGTTCCTTGTGATTCAATGCTTCACCTTCGCACAGTATGTGGTAGGCTGTTTCCCTCGTCGCACATTCTGCAACTTGGGTCCCCATTGTATGAGCCTAGCTTGTGTAGGTGTCCTTTTAGGTTATCGTGCCCTGTTAGCAACCCTACTGTTATGCGAAGTCTTTTCCTACTTTGTCTGAGTAGTTCTTCTTCATTCTTTTGGATGGGCCCCTTATGAAGCCCTTTCCATGTCTTATTCTACCGAGGTTCTATCGGTATTCCTTGTGTTTGTTTCGGATCCATTCCCTTGTTTGCCCTCGTGCTGTGGTTTGGGTCACTCCAAGGGCAGGTTCTGGTCCAAAGTATGGTGTGGATGATCCATGTCTAGCTAGCTCATCCGGTTTTTCGTTGCCTTCTATTCCCGAATGTCCTGGTACCCACAGGAGAGTTACTCTGTTGCGTTCTCCCAGGACCTCCAGTTCTTTTTGGCATTCCCATGTCAGCTTGGACGTCACCTTGGGGTTTACTAGTGCCCCTAGTGACGCTTGGCTATCTGTTATTATGCAGATCCGCTTGTTTTTGCGAGCCCTCCTGTTATTTTCTTTTGCACAGTGCAGTAAAGCATATATTTCTGTTTGAAATACAGTATTGTGTGTTCCTAGTGGAATGGAGAATTGTGAATTCCTCATTTCATTGTACACGCCCTCTCCAGTTCCCTGCTCGGTTTTCGAACCATCCGTATACCAAGATGATTTCTCCAACCGTGCCGGGGAGATCGGGTTGCTTCGATCTGGAATTTTTACCTCGAAGTTTTTGGTGAATGAGTATTGGGGAATCATCTGGTCTGTTCTCTCGTCCAGGATGTTGCCGCCAACCTGACTTTTTATGTTGTTGTGTCCCAAACTAGCGTAGACACCAGTTGGTTTTTGTTGCAGTCGGAAGTAGCTCATTCTTGCCTCTCCCATCACTATGAGGTTAAGTGGTGGAAGGTCTAAGAGACATTCCATGGCTGCTGTTGGGGTTGTTTTAATTGCTCCCGTTATAGCTAAGCAAGCAAGTCTCTGTACCTTGGCCAGTTCTGTAACAGCAGTGATGCGTATGTTATCATAGGCTTTACCACCATGGTGTATAATCAATAAACCACGTTTGGTTTAAGACCCCATGTTTTCCCATGAGAGCGTCTGATTAACATAAGAGTCATCTCCGCTTTCTTTCTTGTTTTCTGAAGATGTTGGTTCCAGGTAAGTTTAGGGTCTAGGGTGACACCCAAATATTTTACCTCTCCCACAATCTTGATTGCTTCAACTCGTAGGTTCAGGGGTCCTAAGCCCTCTAGATTTCTCCTTTTGGTGAAGGCAACTATGGCTGATTTGAAAGGATTTATGTTTAGTCCCTCCTTTCTCGTCCATCTGGTGACTGCGTTTAGGGCCTGTTGCATTTTATCCCTAACAGTGTTGTTAAATTTTCCTTGGGCCATAATGATGGATCGTCTGCGTATCCCAATGTTCGTCCATGACAAGGTTCCACAGGAGTGGGGACAGAACTTCCCTTGCGGACATCCTCGCTTAAACCGAGCTACAAGAGTTTCGGTTCTTAACATATATATATACATATATATATATATATATATATATATATATATATATATATATATATATATATATATATATATATATATATATATATATATATATATATATATATATATATATATATATATATATATATATATATATATATATATATATATATATATATATATATATATATATATATATATATATATATAAATAAATACCAATAATAATATTTATTTATAAAATATTATCGCTTTTGGACCATTTAAACATGGAAAAATAAAAGATGGCCGCCATATAAAAATCGAATGTTTCGGTTAGTAACTGAAAAACAAAAAGATTGAAAAAACATATTGGGGGCATAATGACGTCAAAAAGTGTCCTAACAATGTCATAGTTTAAAACATGTCAAAATTAAAACAAATGAATTACAAGCAAAAATTAATTTTGCAATGTCATATTTTTATGAAAATAAATAATGTTTAATAAAAAATCAGTGACTTACTTTGAGTATTCTATCCGAATCCATATTTAAAAACGTAGCTAACTCTGCAGCTTGATCTGCCAGTCTTAACAGAAATAAATATTGATAGTGATTAAGTTGTATGCTAACTAAATTTGATATGTAGGCTAAGGCATGATATCTAAAACAAAGGACTCTATTAGCAACACAAACGTACATATATATCTACTTGTATATACATTTTATGGTTCATACATTTAGTCCAGAGGTTCCCAAACTTATTTTGTCTAACGCCCATTTTGAAAATCAGTTATTTTGTAGCGCTCCCCATTTTTTTTTGTCACCTTAAAAATCTCAATAACATATTAGTCTCGCCTGGAATTTAATTAAACCTGTATTCTAAACGACACTTTTCTTACCAGAGAGACTTTTCTTACCAGAGAGAGAGCACTGTTAATGCAACTTTACAATATTAAGAGAAACTTTTATTCAAAATTGTCAACATTGAGAAATTATTTGCATTTATTTTATTTTGGTATAATTATTATTTAAAAAAATATATTTGGAATAAAACTTTCAAAAACTATAATCAATAAAACCTACAAAAGTACCTCCAAATTAAGTATTTGTTCAAAAGAATAGTTAAAACAAAGAAAAAAGTTCTTTTAATTGCCAAATAGGTATATAGCCAAAACTGACTCGAACCGACAATACGCATAAATTGTTTGCCTAATACCCTCTAGTAATGTGAACAAAACCAAAAATATAACAGACCGTTCGCCACTTGTCAGGTCGTAGCACAAAAACGACCGATTTACCGTCATATAAGACCGAATTACCGAAACTTCGAGTTCGAGTCCGATTCTGACTTAGTGACCTTATGATCAAAACTAGGTTCGTTGTTCATCGCAGAGCGATCGAGCAGGTGGGTCAAAAACGATTCGAATCAAGGAATTAATTTATTCGAATCAGTGCACTGATTCGTTCTTTTTGAACGAATCGTTCGCGGACGCACACCTTAGTCACGTCAGTCGCCGGAGGGTCGCGAGCCGCGGCTGTGTTTTTGGGCACCTGCACTCCGCAAACACGGACTGACGAACGTTGACGGATAAAATACAGAATTGCATAAATAAATCGAACAATATTTGTGAATTATAATTAAACCTTCTAAGTTTAATTTTATTTTTTTTTTAATTTTACTAGATTAGGTACATAAAAAAATCCCGCGTTCGGCAAGTGCTTGCTTGACGCAACAATATATACATATTTGAAGACACGAATATCTTTCAGTTGTTTAATACCTATTACAAAATATCTTAACATATAAATAGCGTTGTGAACGCATTTAAAATATTAAATATTTAATATATTTTTAGTTTATATTTATACAATAAAATAGGATAAAAATATAAACTAATAAATGAATGTTGTGTAGTGTAGGATTTTAATTTCAGTGAATTCTAAAATATGAAGTAGCTGAAGTTACAAATCACCCATCGCCTCCCAAATCACATCAGCCCCCCAATTTTTCTGGGTCCCTTACCGCCCCCTCTAGACCTCCAGCCCACAAGGGGCGTTATCGCCCCTTTGAAAGACTGATTTAGTCACTAGTCAAAAAAAAACAAAAAAAAAACAAACAACCAAAATTTTCTACCACGTATAGATTTTGAGTTGTAAAATGTATCAGTTATTTTTATTTAATACATATTTATGTTATTGTAAGCCTATGGAATTTAAGATTTTATGGTGGGGTGTCATCCCTAAATATCCTCACGCGGTGTTGCTGGATTTTTTTATCTTGGGACAGTCCCGAAGGCTGGGGCGGTCCAAAAATTTTACTGGGTGTCTTAAGTGTATTAAGGGGAGTTGACATACAAAGATTTGGAGAAGAAGAAAAAACTTCTGTGGGTAGCAGGTTCCATAGTCTGGACACTCTAGGGATGAAGGAACGAACAAAGTGGGAAGTTTGAGCCTCTCAAGTTTAACTTAAAAGGATACATTAAAGTTGCACCAAGTGTTGCTTCGCTGGGAGCTGCCAGAGGAGTAATAATACTGGCCAAGTCCTCGGAGCAGAATACACGAAAATACCTATAAAAAGAGACAGATCCCCTACAGCCCGTTGGTGAGCAAGAGTGGATCTTTTTGTAAACGTGGGATCGATCATTAATAAGACAAACAGCTCTACTTTGAATGAAATCAAAAATGCTAAGAGTTATAGGAGACGCCATTCCCCAGACGTGAAGACAATATTTTAAAAAGGTCTGATTTGGGATATGTACAGAGTATACACATTCGGAAGGGAGAAATACTTTTGAATCAAGCTTTTTAAAAGCTTTTGAAGCTATGAATTAATGTGTTTGTGCCAGTTGGTTATTCACAAAAATTTTAATGACTCTATGTTCTCAGAACTTCGCTCAAAATAACGCGTGAGCATTGGCAGATTTTTTCTCTGCGAACATGCTGTGTTTTGGAGGCATTAAATTGTACAAAATTTTTAACGCCCCAGCGAAAATTAGTTTAAGGTCTTGTGAAAGACTATTTGCATTGATCTGTTTTCAAATTAGGCCTAAGGGTGGCAGAAATTAAATTCAAAGTGGAGGGTACTCATCAATAAAACTACGAATATGAAGAAGGAACAAAGCTGGTGCCAGTACTAGCCCTGGGGCCCCACATTAGTTTGGAAAGCTGGAAGAATGACCTTCCATAACCGTTATACGTCGATTAGAAAGAAAACTGAAGAGCCAAAAAAGCTTGGTGAAAGATAAAAAGGAAGTTTGTTACGAAGCCCTT